>JANZXR010000003.1:7974270-8022686 GCA_027575705.1 Erythroxylum echinodendron
ATAATAATAATAATAATAATAATAATAATAATAATAATAATAATAATAATAATAATAATAATAATAATAATACTAGTTTGGTCTTTTTGTTATTTATTTCTTTATTATTCCAAGTTTATATTTTCAAATCAAACACTGGCATAGAAATTCTTCATCTATTCCATTCCTTGAACCAAACGAAGTAATACCTATTATATTCTATTCCTTATCATTTTTATTCCTAAGAATAACTATTCTATTCCTTATCTATTCCATTCCTTGAACCAAACAGCCCATTATTGTATTTTGTTTAAGAATGTTAATGAGTTGGGTCGGGTCGGGCCACTATGGTGCTCCGTAGCTCCTTAAGCTGGAATGGGTCGACCCACGACCTGACTTGACCGTCGGGCCACGGCCTGACTCGCCATTTGTTTTCTAAGAAAAAACTTTCAAAACGACATCGTTTTTAAAGTAATGACCGAACCTACTCGTGGTTTGTCTTACCTTGGCCTGTGACCTTCTTGAGTCAATCATGATTAGCCTGTGACTCCATCTACCTAACCAAAAACGGGTCAAATCTATAGACCGGGTTCTTTTTGCCATTTTTATGTTTTGGAAAGAGAAACTTGACAATAAGTTGGTAAATTGAATTGAACATTCGGAAAGAAAAAAACCAAAAGGAAAGCGACGCAAATCCTGACTAGAAATAGGAGAACTCAGCTTCTTCCAGTTCATAACCTTTGACTGAAAGGAAGGTGGAGGGCGTTTTGGTCAATCCGAAACTAACTAATCACATTAGGGACCAACTACCCCAACCAGACCTGTTTTTGTCTTTTCGACTCTGTATAATCCGCCAACATCTGTTACCTCCTCCTGTCAACAACTCTCTTCAATGTTCCTATATATAAAATATTTGTGAACACACTCTATTCGCGTTCATATTTCACACGCACAACATAAGAGGCAAGGGAGTAAGAGTGTGAGACAGAGAAAGGAGATGGCAAGTTCAGGAGTTACATTGGAGGATGTGCCTTCCGTTGATTTAACGACGGAAGTCCTCCGCCGCTTCAAGTGTTCCTCCAAGCCTGAGAAACGTCTTGTTCTCATCGGTAATCTACTCTTTTACTCTCTGTTTTATTAGATTATATGTTGCATGCTCTTTTAGTCATTATCAGTTTGTTGCTTCGGTTCCGTTGCATTTTTCTTTTGGGAAGAAAAGTTGTCCTTCGTTTTCTTGAACTATACGGTGTTCAGAACCCGTCTCTGCTTCTACAGAATTTACTTTTTAGTTGTATAGTCAAAGTCCCCCACACGTAAAGGCTTGCAAATTTCCAGCTTTTTGTTTGTGGGAATTTTTCCGTCTGATTTTATTTGGGATCACGAGTTTCGGCGAGCAAAATGTCTTAGTCTCGCATTCAATAAGTAATGTTACTTTCCTCATTTTGAAAAAAGAAAATATCAGAACAAAGGAAAAAAGATGTGAAAATGTTGAATTGGAATCATTAGAACATGAGCCTACGGAAGCAATATCAAGTAGCCATAATTACCGATGGGTGCGGAATGTGCGTTGAATTGCATAATTTTCACGAATTCATGTGAAAAACAAGAATTTCAGCCTCACTAGTTTTTGTGGTTAGGATGATGGAGTTTAGTCTTCAGGCCCCCAGCTGACAGTGAAGTGATTTATTAGCAAATTTGTGACTTAAAAGTGGTTAATTGAATGACGGTGAAGAACTTAGTTGGAATTGTAAGACTTGCAGGTCCACCTGGATCAGGAAAGGGTACGCAATCGCCTATAATTAAAGATGAGTACTGTTTGTGCCACTTGGCAACTGGTGATATGCTAAGAGCTGCAGTTGCTGCTAAAACTCCTCTTGGGATTAAAGCCAAAGAAGCCATGGATAAGGTGTGCTGTTGCGTAAGATTGTCTTGATATAATTTCACACATAATTCAAATTGTTGGTTTTAGCTAGAGACTCTGTTGAGGGGATTTTGATATTTTACAGGGAGAACTTGTATCTGATGATTTGGTGGTTGGGATAATTGATGAAGCAATTAAGAAGCCATCATGTCAAAAGGGTTTCATATTGGATGGCTTTCCACGGACAGTGGTTCAAGCAGAAAAGGTTCATTCTTTCTGTTCTTACCTGGCCCTGGCACTTATTTTATTTGATTTACTTTTGAAATCGTTAGTTATTCCCACATTTTGTGCAGCTGGACAATATGCTTGAGAAGCAGGGAACTAAAATTGATAAGGTGCTGAACTTTGCAATTGATGATTCCATACTAGAGGAAAGGATTACAGGCCGCTGGATGCACCCTTCAAGTGGTCGGAGCTACCATACAAAATTTGCACCACCTAAAGTTCCTGGTGTTGATGATGTAAGTTTGTGCCATTTAAATACTATATAACCTTTAGTCACTAACATACTATTGATGTTTGAATCATAAGCCAGCACTGGATTTGAATGGTGACCTATTATCTTTGTTTGCATGCCTGCAAGGTTTATATACATAATTTTAGCTGATTTGTCTTCTAATTTTGTTGACTGAGAATAGGCTATTCTAGGAATCTACTTTACTTGATAACGTAAATTAGCAAGCTTACGGCATTTGCTAGTGAACTTGGCATTTTCAAATT
Organism: Erythroxylum echinodendron; assembly: GCA_027575705.1. Taxonomy (NCBI): domain Eukaryota; kingdom Viridiplantae; phylum Streptophyta; class Magnoliopsida; order Malpighiales; family Erythroxylaceae; genus Erythroxylum; species Erythroxylum echinodendron. The sequence continues at coordinate 7,976,891 of JANZXR010000003.1, forward strand.
TTGTGCTTCATGGCCTTTCTAATGATTTGATTGCCTTAAAATTTGCATGTTCTTCTTCGGCTCTTACGGAATCTAACACGTGTTCTTTTACCTTTTATCCCCTTTCTCTGTTTCATTCTGCTGTTGATGTGCCAATAAAGGTTACAGGAGAGCCTTTGATACAAAGAAAAGATGATACTGCAGAAGTTTTGAAGTCAAGGCTGGAAGCATTTCACAAGCAAACTGAACCAGTAAGTTTTGTATTTATTCCATTTCACTTTGTTATCTCTTTTATACCCAAATGTGGATTGTAATAATCTAATTTCATATTATCAGAACCAAATGTTCATGGTAAAACAATTTTGAAGGAGGTTTATCAATTTGAATCCTGCATAATTTAACTTATTAATCAAGTATGTTTTTCTGTTCCCCATATGTAATACCTGCACCACAGAAGGACAATTTTTCTCATCTTAGGTACAACCATGAATATAGGACCTTTTTCTTTCTGATCCTGGCATAGCTTCATGTCAGATTCATTTTGCATTTAATATTGGTTGACAATTGCCTATGTCTGTTTTTCTTTGTCTTCAGGTCATTGGTTATTACGCCAAGAAAGGTATTATTGCGCAACTTCACGCAGAGAAAGCCCCGAAAGACGTCACTGCTGAGGTTCAGACGGCCCTCTCTTAATTAGAATGGCCAATTATTTTTGTATTTCCGGATTTAATCTGCTAAGCTGACAGATCGGCTAGTCAGTATCTATTAATCTCCGCCGAGAGAATGAATGCTAGAGAGTGTCGTTTTTTACAGAACATCTTCTATTACGTGCACGGTAAAAGTGTAACGTCGAATAATTGGAGCAGCATTGCTCAAATTTTTTGTTTCTTGGAAGAACACTCAAAAACTTTTGGTTTCTGCAAAATTGTTGGAGATACAGTGGTTGCAGCTACCAATCAAATGGATGAAGAGGCAAATAAGAATCATGAATTCCTTACCTTTGATTATGGTTGGTCATACTTTCATGATCTGTTGAGATTGGAGATTTTACATCCTATTTAGCTTCTGGAGTAGCCGTGGCAATTATGTAAAACATTGTCAACAGGTACGCTAGGAAGTGAGTGATCAAATTTTGTGTTTCAATTAATCAGTTGCAATCTTGTTTTATTAAATCTCATTCACATATTTATATAGGATTAATGCAAATATGTGGATTAAATTAACCGAAACAAGGTTGGAACACTCTTTAAGTGAAAGAAGGTGCTTGCTTTAACCCGTGAATGAGAGCTGTTGCGATATTCTAATTCCCTTCAAACATAATTCTTCTGACTACTTAGTGCAATGACTTATAGGGTGAGGTGCACACAACTTTGAGGGTTTTTCGTGAAAATCAACATTAAGACGGTGTTGTTAGTGGATCAACCATAGATTACCGGGATCAAATCTTCCGTATTTACTAGGTTATATTAATTATGTTCTGCGCAATCTTATCCATAAATATAAGTAGTTTAGGAACAAAATTCTCTATGCTACTAATTTGTATCAACTCTGTTTTTTTGTTCCTAGGCTACTGATATGTCACCAACTTTGTTCCTGGTCTTATAATGTTGACGGATCGATTGAAGGAAAAATTAGTTACATGAGCTTATGATAAAAACTTTGGAGCTTATCAGGTGTTTTTAGAGTGGATAAGATAACATAGTTGATACAAATTAGTAGCAAAGAGAATTTCTTTCCTAGACTACCTATATATATCACCAACTTTGTTCTTGGTCTCATAATGTTAACTGATCGGTTGAAGGAAAAATCAGAGACATGAGCTTATGATAAAAACTTGGGGCTTTGAAGGCCTTTTTAGGTGTTTGTTTTGAGATCTAAACCCTGGCATTTGGGGCTGCCGTGGAGTTAGTTCCTTCCTGCTCTCAAGTCATTATAAATGGTTTCTCACGTGGGGTCTGACCCGGAGTTGCACATGACTGTTTAAACTAATCAACACGTGAACGGTACAAGGACTGGTGGAGCTTATCAATGTCATCAGGCGATCCACCTATTAGAATATGAAAGCTTTTGACAAATAGCTTAGCAGTGGAACTTGTCAATTTTGTCAAATAGGACCTTTATTTTGATTTCGGTTTGCACTCTAATTTCAAGCAATAGTACACTTGCAATTCAATATAGAAATAATCCAGGAACACCTCCCAACTCTCCCCCACCAAAGACAATGCACACTTGTAAAGGATGCAGTTGCAAACTTTTCTTTACCTAGATAGAACTTACTATCGGTAAAGTATTTCCAATTTCTTGTATTTTTATTCTTTACTAGCTTGCCAAGATTGAGATGAGTTAGTTTAACTTCTTAAATTAATCTAGATAAGTTAGTTCCATCAGCAAGTTTGTCGCTGCTTCATCTCCGAAAAGTTGTATCTTTTATGGCCAACGCTTGGTCTGTGAGTGGTACGAATAAATTACTTTTCCGGGACTCCCATGTCCTTTACACATGTTTTTGCTGAATTGTTGTGTCCTTTTAAAGAAATACCAAACGCCGTACTAGTTTTGATCGGGGAACTTTCTTTCCCTTCATTACTTTTGATCCTTATTCCTTTTCTCGTTACGTGCTGTGTAGACTGCTGTGTAGATTCCAAAGAGAAACAATGCCGGCAGGTGTGAACTGACGTGACAAAAAGATGGGTTTGGGAGTCATACTGTAAATCTTCACTTGCAAAATCGATGGCTTTCTTCTGCTATTCAAGTCTTACCATGTTCTATCTTTGGTGTTAGAGAAGTACGAAAACACTGATTCATAGTTTTGACTGTAAGAAGAAAAGGTATCCAAGTTTTTGACTTTAGGGAGAGTGAGTGGAAGAAAAAAGTAGTGGGGGCGAAATGAAGTTGATTCCAAGAGAAGTGGATAAACTAGGACTGCACAACGCTGGATATCTTGCTCAGAAGCGCCTTGCTCGTGGGCTAACGCTTAATTACACTGAAGCCGCAGCTCTAATAGCTACTCAGGTTCATCTCAAGTCGACTTATTCTTTACTTCCCGCCTTTTCCGTGATGCCCTTTGACTATAGGTTTCAGATTCATATCAAAGTTTAAATGATCTTTTACGTGTATGGTTGTTTAAATGGCACATTGTTTTCCTTCTCTGTATAATGAGAAAGTAACGCCTTCACTTGAATATGATAAATCTTTTTCTTCACTTCGTAGATTTTAGAGTTTGTTCGTGATGGTGATAAGACCGTGGCTAAGTTGATGGACATTGGGAAACAATTATTGGGAAGGTATTATCTGAAATCTGAATCATGGGTTCTATCATTTCAATATGAAGTTAGACAAAGGTGCCGTTTCCTGGAATCGGTAACGGTTGTCGCTTTGCTAGTTGGAGATAGCGTTATATCACTGAGCTTCAGGACTTCCTGTTGTTTGCTAACATTACTGCACCACATTATTAGAATCTTTAGTTACTGCCATTTAGGGCGAGGTTGTGCTTTGTGATACTAATGTGATACTAAGTTTTATTTTCGATTCATTCCTTTCTGAAAAGTTTCTTCTAACTCTCGTCTTCTTTTGCCAACAGGAGACAAGTTCTTGCAGCTGTTCCACATCTTCTGGACTCTGTACAGGTAGAAGCTTCATCAAGTTTATAGTTTGGGTTAGTTAGCATCAATTAATTATCTGCAAAATACGGTCGGCTAGTGGAGACCTTATGGTTTCTCAATCCGGTAGGTGAAAGCATATTGGAAAATTATAAGTCGCTGGGTTTCTGAAAGCACTTGTGAGGCTTGTTTGATACTCTTTTATTCCAGATACTTCCGTTTTCCAGCTTTACTAAAGTCGTTACTTGTAGGTTGAAGGGACATTTCCGGATGGGACTAAGTTAATTACAGTTCATGAACCTATTGCATGTGAAAATGGAAATATGGAGCTAGCACTACATGGCTCTTTTCTTCCAGGTAAGGGTTGGAAATACATTCTTATGGGACATGTAGTGCTTCCTTTCTTTATTTTTGGACTTGGGAAGATGTTGAAAGTCTGAGTCAAAAACTGCGATTATTGAAATCTGTGGTCAGCATTTCTCCATTTTTAGGCAGGATTCTTTTCTGCTTATAGTTGCAAATACCTGTTTGATCTATGAAGATGTCCAAATATTATCTCATATTGGTAATTCCCCAGCCACCCTGTTCTTTCTTGTTACCCTTGTTTCTCACGTAATTACTTGCAACCAATAAAAAATTGTTCATAAGGCATAGTGGTTCTTTCAGGTATTGATTATATCTATTTAATGAATGACCTGAATAATGTTGACACAAAAGATTCCAAATCTCTTATGCTCTAGAAATATAAGCAAAATTAGTGAATTACAGAATTATGAAAATCACCTGGAAAGGGATATTAATTTTTCAGCCTGAAAAGTTTGCCTGGATGCTATATATTTTAGACTTTAAAGTTTACTGCACAATACATACTCTATTCTCATGTTTTGATGTGTGCGTAGAATTATTGGTGAGCATCCTTCATTTAAAATGTACCGAGTAATTAGTAATATTAACTTCTTCATTTAGTGTACGATGATAACATTGAACAAAAATAGTACTTTGCAGTTCCTTCCCTTGACATGTTTCCTGAATTAGAAGATAGTGAAATTCCTGGTGGGATAACTTATACCTGTGGTGATATTACACTTAATTCTGGAAGAAAAGCAGTAATACTCAAAGTAGTTAGTACTGGAGACAGGCCAATTCAGGTGTGCATCCAAACTATCTGTTTCTTCCATTAATATCTATTTCCTTTGTGGAAATAACAAGGTAATGGAATTCTCCTGCTTTTATTCCAATTTCCAACTGCTCTTTCAGGTCGGCAGCCACTATCATTTTATTGAAGTGAACCCTTCTTTAGTTTTTGACCGAATGAAGGCATATGGCATGCGCCTGAACATACCAGCAGGGACTGCTGTACGATTTGAGGTTGAAAATTCTACTATTTTTGATACATAAATTTCTACTTTAATCAGCTTCTACACTTTGAAGTTTTGCTCATTTATTTAATCAAAGTACAAGTTCGATTAATCTTTATTGGTGTCATGTAAGCTATTCCTTTTATTTTTTTGAAAATGTGATTCAGGTTACTCGTTGATGCTTATACTAAAAGTTGTATTACTTTAACAGCCAGGGGAATGTAAAAGTGTTGTACTTGTAAGCATTGGGGGTAAAAAGGTGATTAGAGGTGGAAACGGTATCGTTGATGGTCCTGTTGATTATAACAATAGCATAGCAGTACTGGAAGCAATTAACTCAAGAGGATTTGGAAATCGAGAAGAAGAAAATGCAAGGTTTACAATTTTTGACTCGGCAGTTTCTTGCTTCTGTTCTTTCTTATATTTTGCACTATTAGCAAAATTTGTTGATCAAGCTTAGCTAGACAAACTGATCAGTGATTAACAAAGCATTTTATCTTTTGCAGTGAAGGTGTTGCTGGGGATGATTCTGCTTTTACAACAAAAATGTCTCATGAAGCATATGGTAACATGTATGGCCCAACTACTGGTGACAAAATGAGGCTTGGAGATACCAACCTGTATGCTGAGATTGAAAGAGATTTTGCCGTTTATGGCGATGAATGTGTCTTTGGAGGTGGAAAAGTTATACGAGATGGAATGGGCCAGTCATCGGGAAATCTAACAGATGCCTCTCTAGATACTATTATAACAAACGCTGTAATAATAGATTATACTGGGGTTTACAAGGCAGATGTTGGTATAAAAGGTGGTCTTATTATTGCCATTGGAAAAGCTGGAAATCCAGATATCATGAATCAAGTGCATGTTGATATGACCATTGGGGTAAAAGATTATCACCTCTCTATCCAAATGAAGTTTTGAAATGCAAACTTATTATGTCTTAGTGGGATGTATTTACACTGCCCTTCTCTTCTTTTGTTTTCAACTGTGTTAACAAAGAGATTATGTTTACCATTTAGGTTAACACTGAGGTTATTGCGGGAGAAGGAATGATCTTGACTGCAGGGGCCATAGACTGTCATGTACACTTTATATGCCCTCAGTTGGTATATGAGGCAATATCAAGTGGTATGCTACTTTAGCTGGAAATACATGAACATTCATATATACATTGCATGATGAAGCTTCGTTACTGACATCACCTGAGGCTTGGTGATATACATGAAATTTAAGTTCTGGTTGTGCAGTGGCGCAGAATAAAATGTTTGGCTTTGTGAAAGAAACTCTTACAATGTTCCTAGTCAAAATGTTGTTGATGTAAAAGAATTTAAAGTATATAGAAGAAATAAAAGAGGAAAGTTTAGTCAACCACAAGTCCTAATTTGGTGGGATGAGGATTGACATCAAAGATAAGGCTGAAATTCATATTGCATTAGGATTTCTTATTAGATAGGAAGTAGTAGTATTATATTATTCTATTTTAGATATGTTATCCTAGTTGAATAGGACTTATAGAATTTCCATTATGGTAGGATTTAAATTAGAAATCCTTTTCTTACTAGAATAAGGATTCTAAGAACACTATATATATGTACTTAGTCTTTCATTAAGGAGAAGCAATCTGGAATTTTTCTGTAACTTGAGAGTTTTCAATTAGAACGTGTGATGCTTTCTTCTAAGAGTGATTTTTAGACCCTAGGAGTGATTCCTAGTTTCCTACCTTCCATTCTTTGTGTTCTTTCCTAAAATTCCAGCGACCCTAACTCAAATTCCAGCCCTCTTAAACCTACATTCTAGCCATCTCAAACCTATATTCTAACCATATTAAACCCTAAAATCCTAAGCCTAAAATTCTAGCAATCAAACCTTAAATTCCCAGCTTTACAAAATCTAAAAATTCAGCATTCCTAGCCAACATTCAACCTTGAAACCTAATACTCCAGTAGCCTAATATCTTCCACACTTCCTAATTTTGTGCTTTTAACCACTAGTTCATAATTCCTCTATTTGTCCTACATTAGTTTAGTATCAGAGCTTTGGTTCACAATGGCGACATGTAGCGAAAGGGAATATAGAGGAGTATTCAGTGACCAGGAGCGAGATGAGATACTTCTACGAGTTATAGAAGGATTGGATCTTACTAATCCTTGATCACGAGGTGCTTAAAGAACTAGCCTAGAAAACAATACCAGACAACAAACTACACTTGATGGTGAGAGAGGAGAAAGTGAAATCCAAGATGAAGAGGCTGACACTTTTCAACAACGAATGGGGTTAGGAGATCAACGCGTACCGAGAGATCTAAGACAAAGAAATCAACCAGCAGGAAGATTTCTTTGACTGGTGCCACATATCAGAGGATCGAAAAGTTCGATTTGCAAAGATGAAGCTAGTTGGACACGCTAAAATCTAGTGGAGATTGGTAGAGGATAGACTTTGAAAAACAGGTCAGCCACAAATTGTTGATTGGGAAGAGATGAAGTTGAAGTTATCAGAGAAATACTTACCATTTCATTATCAGGAAGATCTGCAAGATCAATTCATGACCCTTAAGCAAGGAATTATGTCCGTAACTGAGTGTACGGAAATATTTGACGAATTCTCTATTCGATGTGAAGGGATGGAGTCAGAATGACAACTTATATCTCACTACAAAAATAGCTTAAGTGCAGAATTTCGCAAGGAGCTGATAATGCAAAGGATTTATAGCCTTGAAGATGCTTATCACTTGGCTTTAAGAGCAGAACAATACTTGGGACTACAAGCTAAAAAATTTCAAAGTCAAGCCGCGGAGGTCGGCCTGAAGAGAACTATGACAGGGCAAAACTTTAAACCAGCACCTAATGCATCAAAATCTGCACCACTAAACAACTACAAAACTTCTCAAGGAGCTGAATTTAAAGGCAAAGCCATAACTGAGACTGGGGCGAAAGAAGGCAGCAATGACAAGAAGTGCTTTCGACGCAATGGAAGGGGCCACTTTGCTTATGAATGTCCTACTAAAGCTTTGCATATGATGGGAGAAGAAGAGGAGGAAGAATTTGATACGTGTGTGAGAACGAAGCTAGAGAGTAGTTGGAAGGAGACTCTAATGATGAACTAGATAGTCCTACAAATCTTAATGTAGTGAGACGAATACTTACAACCCCCAAAGTAGAAGAACAAGAAGAATAGCTTCGTACGGCTATTTTCTTTACTAAAGTTAGATGCAGAGATAAAGTATGCAAGCTCATCATTGATGGAGGAAGCATATGAATGTGGTATTGAAGAACATGGTGAAGCGATTGAATTTACTCACGGAGAAACATCCAAATCCCTACAAAGTTGCTTGGATAGATGATAGTATTATACCAGTTGCGCGAAGGTGTTTGGTGTCTTTCAAATTAAGAATATACGAGAACTCTGTTTGGTGTGATATCATTCCTATGAAAGTATCCCACATGTTACTTGGGCGACCATGGCTTTATGATTGAGATGTGCAGTACTTCGGAAAAGCTAATATTATCATTTTATATTCCATGGAAAGAAGATAGTTTTGAAGCCCATGAAAGTAGACAAGGTAGAAAAACCTAACCAAATGGATTTTTTGGCAAACACTAAAGCTGAAACAACTGAACAACATGTTTAAACACTTAAAGAGCAAGCTGAAACACTTGAACTGGAGGTCGAAACACCTAAACAACAGGCTGAAACCCCTGAACAACAAATCAAAACACAAGGACAGCAGGGAGAAACAACAAGGCAACAGGCGGAAAGAATCGAACAGCAAGCTAATATAACAGAACAGGGGGTTGAAAAGATTAACCAACAACTACTAAGAGTTGTGAAGCTTGATAGTTCAAAACTTGATGATATCATTAGTGTTGTTGATAAAGATCGTGTTGTAGTGGATGATGAAGGAGAAGTAGATTTGAATGAAGATACGAAATTAACTCAATATAGGAATATAGGAGAAGCTATGAGTGCACTTGCAAAGTCAGAATTCAACAACGACAAAAAATTAAAGGATTTGACTACAAGAAGCAACAATAGGTATGTTCTTGATGCCTATGTTATAAAGAAGTTATGTGGTTTAGTTATAAAACCATTTACAAATAAATTGGTCGAGACTTATGATATTGTCCACATTGCTAAACAATTCTTCAAAGAGGTTGTACGTCTCTATAGATTACCTTTAACCATCGTCACTGATCATGACGTAAAGTTTATGAGCTATTTTTGGAGAATTTTATGGAAAACATTGAATATTAAGCTTCAATTTTCAAGTTCTTTCCATCCACAAACCGATGGACAAATGGAGGTAGTGAATAGAAGCTTGGGAGACTTGTTAAGATGTTTGGTTGGAGACAACGTGAAAAGTTGGGACCTAATTATTCCTATTGGCAGAATTTGCATACAACAGTTCTACTAATAGGTCGACTGGTAACATCCCTTTTGAGATAGTTTCAAGAGTTCAACCAAGGAAGCCAATTGATCTGGTTCCTTTACCACAAACAACAAGAGCTAGTGTTGAAGCTGAAGGTTTTGCAAAGGACATGAGGGACATCTTTGATGAGATACGACGAAAGATAGCAACCAGTAACTTGTCTTATAAAGAACATGCTGATCAACATCGTCGACTGGTGGAATTCAATGAAGGGGATATGGTGATGATTAGGATTCGTCCAGAGCGTTTTCAGAAAGGAAAATATAAGAAGCTTCATTCATGGAATGCTGGACCTTATAAGATCATCAAAAAGATAAGTGCTAATGCTTCTGTTTTGGAATTACCAAGTGACATAAGAATAAGTCTAATTTTTAATGTTGCGGATTTAACTATTTATCATGGACAAGATGATGAGCAATTTCCTATTGCAGCTGTAAGAATTCCAATTATTCCCTATCTTAAAAAGGAGATAGAAGATGTTCTAGATGAACAAATTGTAGCTACCAAAGATAGAATCGACAATTTCTTGTCAAGTGGAAAGGAAGACCGATTTCTGATGGCACTTGGATTTCAGAGTTTGAATTTAAGAAGTTGAATTCAGATTTATATGATCAGTATTTATCACATTTAACGTAAAGTATAGAGAAAAAATAAGAGGAAAGATTAGTCAACCACAAGTCCTAATTTGGTAGGATGAGGATTGGGAATTGAGTTGACATCAAAGATAAGGCTAAAATTCATATTGCATTAGGATTCCTTATTAGATAGGAAGTAGTTGTATTATATTATTCTATTTTAGATATGTTATCCTAGTTGAATAGGACCTATAGAATTTCTATTATAGTAGGATTTAAATTAGAAATCCTTTTCCTACTAGAATAAGGATTCTAAGAACAATATATATATGTACTTAGTCTTTCATTAAGGAAAAGCAATCTGGAATTTTTCTATAACTTGAGAGTCTTCAATTAGAAGGTGTGATGTTTTCTTCTAAGAGTGATTTTTAGACTCTAGGAGTGATTCCTAGTTTCCTACCTTTCATTCTTTGTGTTCTTTCCTGAAATTCCAGCAACCCTAACTCAAATTCCAGCCCTCTTAATCCTACATTCTAGACATCTCAAACCTATATTCTAACCATATTAAACCCTAAAATTCTAAGCCTAAAATTGCAGCAATCAAACCTTAAATTCCCAGCTTTACAAATCTAAAAATTATGCATTCCTAGCCAATTCAACATTGAAACCTAATACTCCAAAAGCGTAATATCATCCACACTTACCTAATTTTGTGCTTTTAACCACTAGTTCATAATTCCTCTATTTTTCCTACATCACTTGTCTTATGAAATTCTTGCATTGTTAGGTTCACAACTGTGAGAAGCTGTTGTCTTGCTGGCATCCTAGTTGTAGGTTATAATTTCACATGTGTTATGTACAATGTATTCCTAATGTGCTATTTCAGCTTTCTTAATTTTGATGGTAGGACTCAAGATTATACATGTTGTACAAGTTTTACCTAGAAAAATATCCTTAAAGCAGTGGTATTATATTTTTTCTTTATTGCTAAATTATTATACATTTTTGATGAATTTTGCACACGTTTTTCTTCATGATACTCTGGACTTGATTTCGGTGAATGTTGTCACATTTTTCTCTGGGACCTCAGCATGATCAAATTGTATTATACATCCTACGGAAAATCAACTTTCCTTTTGAAAACTGAATGTTGTTACAGGTATCACCACGCTCGTGGGAGGTGGAACAGGGCCAGCTGATGGAACACGTGCAACTACTTGTACCCCTGCTCCATCACAATTAAAACTAATGTTGCAATCTACAGATGACCTGCCTCTAAATTTTGGCTTCACTGGAAAAGTATGCTTCAATGACTCTATACTTAATTCTTTTCTTCCATGCAACTTTCACTAGCTTGCATTTCACAGATAAGCCTCCCCAATTGTTCTTTGAGTAATTGCAACTCCTTTTCTGCTTTGTGCAATCTTATTGTTAACGTTATAGGGTAATGGAGCCAAACCTGAGGAACTACATGAAATAATCCAAGCTGGAGCAATGGGACTGAAGCTTCATGAGGATTGGGGAACTACTCCTGCAGCCATCGACAACTGCTTGGCTGTAGCAGATGCACATGGCATCCAGGTCACATTCGTAGATAGGCAAAATGTAAAACTATGACTTGTATGTTTCACTGATGTTTTATCTGTTTGATTTCATAGGTGAATATTCATACTGACACCTTGAATGAATCGGGATTTGTTGAGCATACAATTGCCGCTTTTAAAGGAAGAACTATTCACGCTTATCACAGGTAAAGGACTCACTTACAATTTTTTTATTTTATGAATCTTTAGTAGGTTAAGTGGATGATCTTCTACATAATTTAGGCACAAACTTTTTCTGGGTGTAAGTTACAGCTATCAAATATCTTTCAATTCATGGGACTTTTCTTCATGATGTCTCTCATGGGGAAAGATTCCTGGAGAGATGCAATAAGAACAAATCCAATTGCCATCCTCCGCCACTTCTACTTGGTTGAGTATGACCTTTCTACACTTACATGGAAACTTTCATGATATGATCGAGCTAGCTTCCTTTCATACAGTTCTCATTATTGCTGTTTTCTCTATGTTTTGAGATATTGCTGAAGGATAATAACCATGTGCATTTTCAAGGTTTGATAGATTTTCTAATGCTACATCTATTGTTTGCTTATGCTGGTAATTCATGGGGCAGTGAAGGTGCTGGTGGCGGTCATGCTCCAGATATTATTAAAGTTTGTGGTGTGAAAAATGTCCTGCCATCATCAACAAATCCCACACGACCTTTTACTTCTAACACCATAGATGAACATCTTGATATGCTGGTATGAAAAGATACCAAAATTACTGGGAAAGATTATATTATAAGGATAATTGATTTCAATTTTTATTGGGCACATGCAGATGGTCTGCCATCACCTTGATAAAAACATTCCAGAAGATGTAGCTTTTGCTGAATCAAGGATAAGGGCAGAAACAATTGCTGCAGAAGACATATTGCATGATATGGGGGCAATTAGCATTATATCCTCTGATTCACAAGCCATGGGTCGTATTGGAGAGGTTTTTTGACTCCCTTTTGCATAATTTCTTCTTCCATATCACACTTTATTTATATTGTTGTTTGCTAGTCGTTTTTCTACTGCCACATGGTAATTAGTAAAGTATTTATATTCAACATGGTTGAATTGTATTGAGTTGAGCTAGGACTGTGATAAACGACATCTGTGCATGGAAAAAGCATATCCTCTTAGGCTCAATTGTGATAAAGTCGTATCACCTCATAAATAAGTGGATATTTATATTCAACATTGAATTTAGTTGTTATTGATATGCTATGGAGCACTAGAATTGGCAGAACTAGAATTGACAAATTTTATTTGTTATGATGATAATATCTTTTGAGAGGTGTGGACTTGGGATGACTGAAGTAAAGAAACCTGAATGCTATCTTTTCTTATATTATTCAGCATCAAAAGAAGAGATTTCAGATTTAGTGGAATTTCATGATCATGTGTCCTAAAAATTAAAACAAGACTAATCCTTGACCCAGTGGGAAACAGTTAAGAGATCAGCATTTTCATAACTGAATTGCTGGAGGAATAATATAAAGAGACATGGGCATTCCCTTTATTCTAGTCCTTCCATTAGATCAAACTTATTACCAAACTGAATGCAAACTCAATTGGTGCATTTGTGTTTGCTATATGTATGGTTTTGGATAATATCAGATGGTATATAACTTGTAGCTTCTTTAACATTTTTGTTCGTTAACCTCCAGTCTATCTCCAGATAACTGTTATGTTTAAACTTCAAATTTGACAAGTCTGAATGGGATTTCCAGGTTGTTAGCAGAACTTGGCAAACTGCTCATAAGATGAAATCTCAAAGGGGATGGATTGGTCCTGGTAAATCAGATAACGACAACTTCCGCATCAAACGATACATTGCAAAATATACTATAAATCCGGCTATTGCAAATGGTTTAGCTGATTTTATTGGTTCAGTTGAGGTAAATTTTCTATTATCTTTGATGAACCAAAAATTGTTTTTCTGAATTCTTAAATAAGAGTATGTTTAGAAGTTGAATGTAACAATCCAATCTTTACTAAATTTTCCTAATACTTTTCCAGTGTTCCATGATATAGATATTATGGCCGACATTATTATTCATTTGATATCTGCCTGATAAATCAAACGCAGGTTGGGAAGTTGGCTGATCTTGTTCTATGGAAGCCATCTTTCTTTGGAGCAAAACCTGAACTGGTAATTAAAGGTGGTGCAATTGCATGGGCTAACATGGGTGATCCAAATGCAAGCATTCCTACACCTGAACCTGTAAGATTTGGTATCTAAGTGTCAGATTATCATGTTTGTGAATGAGGCATCCGGTTTACTAAAAAGTCTAACATTATTGACTAAAGTTGTTTAACTTCTCATTTTCACATTTAGTGCAATGTTGGAGCTGAAGATAATGTATTTACGATAAAACTATTATATTAATGGGAAATGCATGTTGAGTTTGCTTGAAAGGAGGTCTGGAAACTGAAAAACAAAGATCGTTTGCTTCAAGTTCCATGTTGGTTTGTTGCAGGTAATCTCCAGGCCTATGTTTGGAGCATTTGGAAAGGCAGGAGGTTCCAACTCCATAGCTTTTGTTAGCAGGGCATGATACTCTTTACCTCGTCCTTCATTCCATTCCTACAACATTTCTTTTTCTAGGCCTTGTCTTCATACTTGGGTTGACAAAAGTATCTTTCCATGTTTTTCCTTAATGTCCCTTCTAAACAGGCAGCTGCAGACAATGGGATTAAGGCCTTATATGGGCTCAACAAGAGGGTGGAGGCGGTAGGCAATGTCAGGAAACTGACTAAACTTGACATGAAGCTAAATGATACTCTCCCTGATATCAAAGTGGACCCTGAAACATACATCGTGACAGCAGATGGGGAGCTTATCACCTGTAGTGCTGCCATGACGGTTCCTCTTTCCCGAAATTACTTCCTCTTTTAGGCTTCAGCATGAATATCATAATTATTTTGGAGCCATTATGTAATCCTGCCCAGTAAACCAAATCTCACCTCCATTAATTGCAGTCTCTATGTTGCATGTGAGAAGCATATGAGAGGCCAATGGATCATATGTGTGATTGGCTAAAACCTGTTGAATCCTTGTCATTTTCTAATGCTACAATTTAGACAAGGTGAGGAACAACTGAACCCTTAACCTCAAAATCCTGAATACAACCTCAATACCACTTGCCGTGAAGATTGAGGTCTATTTCCCCTAATTTATTTTTTTAATAAAAAGAGGTTACAGTGTTAGGTGATGATGATTGTATCTTTAAATCATTATAGTTTTGTGTTTCTTTAAGATAAAATTGCACCGTTAATCCGTGCTTTATCGGGTGCTTGACAAGTTTGCCTCTTGGTGAAATAAACGCCTCACATCTATGCACAGAATGAAGAATTTGTAGTTTACTAGTTGGTCACTTCACTCTATTGAGAAGGTATGGTGACCTCAGTTCAATTCTCTTATGCAAGGGGACTGGACTGACATTTACATATGAACGTGCCAGATGATTGGAATCTCTTATTATACGGATGGTTACAGTATGTCGGAAGTTTCTTGATATCTGTTCCAATTCTGTTTGACGATGACCAAACTACCATTAAAATAAGGGCATATTACCCATTTGTTTATCAACATAACCGATGCAGGAAGCATCTTTGACTTCAACAACAAAACAAGGCAAACTTTCTTTGAATCTGAAAAGGATATTTCAAAAAGAAAAGAATAATGGAATGCTTTCTGGCACGTTTTCTAGATATTACATCTTACTTTATGTTTGAGGTTCTTACTTCTCAGTTCATTGTCCACCCCTTTCTTGGCTTGTGGTCGTTAAGAAAGTCTCAGATTTGAAGTTGCCTGCCACTGAAGAAAAGTAGTGGAACTGAGAAGGAGTCTGACTAGCGGTAAAAGATGGGAACTTCTTGTGAACCACGCTAATATTACTTTATAATCATTCTTATATATTGATACGCAATTATAAAAAATAAATTATGAATTTGCCAAGCACAGGTCTTGCAAGGTCATTTTCTATCTTCTGCAAAGGACAACCATAACTCCTAAGTGGTGAAAAGAAAGAATTGTAAAATAGACATGTGACGCAGGTCATCTTGAGTAAGAAAATTCAAAGAAGACATCAGTTGTAGACATGTAGTATCTTATCCAATCTACCGTAGAAAAGTATCATCTGAATTCATGCAGAAACAACGACCATAAACCAGTAGTTTATCCACGAGAAATAATCTTTCTTTTCAGCTTCTAAGTAGTTGGAAGTCACTTCATTTTTCAAATATTGAGGATTTGGATTGAACTGTCTCATAAAATTTTCATAAACTATGAACATCTCAGAAAATCTGCACTCGCATAGAAATTGAAACAAGACATCACTTAAATCGTCAACCTCAACAATACCTGATATATGTAGTTTAAAAGGTTGATTTTCATGGTTTTCTTCCTGCAAAGTCAGAAATAAGAGTGAAAACGAAATGGTACCCGGTTTAAGTGAACAGAAAAATCTTCAACTTTTCATTCTTCTGCACTGTAGTGCAGAGAATGGATTATCTACGTCATACAAAGTGATGATGATGATACAGATTTACACAAGTAGTGTTAAAAAAAAAAGTCAGCTTGACATTACCCCCATTGACAGAGAGTAACCATGACACCTAATAAACATCATTTATCAATTACTATTATCGTGAACGTGATCGGAAGCAGAGCTCATCTCCATCTTTTTTCCTTATTCTTTAATCAATCATCTGCATTCTATAGTCTTGGAACTTGTCCCAAGTTTGACACTCCCGCTTTCTAACGTATTGGTCTGCGTATCACACGCGCAATAAACTGAGCTTGTACCTGCCAGTCCTATGCCAACAAATAATAGATTACTGCAAACTGAACTGGTTCTGCTCACTTTCAGATCTAGAGTCCTATCTACCCACTTCAGCAGAAGTAGAAACTGTAACGCCCGGTGTTTAACTTCACACTCTATCTAAAAGCGTCTCTGGACACCCCACTTGATCAAGACAATAGTTCTTATTGCAAAGGTCTCATCTTTATCATTCAATCCATTGTCGAACTGGGAAAACACTGAAAGAGATAGATTCTGGTTACGAGATGTATACAGTGAAATATATATCTGCTTTGAACCCACAGTTACACTCCCAGCGACCCTCGACCGCAAGCCATGGGATTCTGTGGGCTAGAAGAGTACCTGTTTCACGGGTTGGTTCTTCTGGGTCAATCAAAGCGGTGATAAGTAGTGAGGACAAGGCTGTGGAGTCGGAAAAGTCGACGGAAACTAACAAGGAGGTCAACGGTCCATTGCCATCTGCCAAGAGTAAAGGCATGATTGATGTGAGAGCAGTGATCACTGTAAGAAAGAAGATGAAAGAGAAGATCACTGAGAAGATTGAAGATCAGTGGGATTACTTTATTAATGGGTTTGGTCGAGGGATCGTGATTCAGCTTATCAGTGAAGAGATTGATCCTGGTTAGCACTCATTTCCCAACTGGAACTGGTTGTTTTTGTGCAAAAGATGAAATCTTTCTGGGTGTTCTTGAACTGTTTGTACATGAGTTTTTGAGGTTTCCGCCTTTTCTTTTCCCCATACTTTTGGATTCTTTTGTTCTTTAACTGAAGGCTAATGAAAAGTTTACTTCTTTGCTTCTGTAGTGACTCAATCAGGAAAGAGTGTGCTGTCTTCAGTGCGGGGCTGGTTGCCGAAGCCATCATCTAGTCATGTACATATAGTCGAATATGCGGCTGACTTCACCGTCCCAATCGACTTTGGCAATCCTGGGGCTGTTATTGTCACAAATCTTCAAGACAAGGAGTTCTACGTGTTGGAGATTGTTGTTAATGGTTTTATTGAAGGTCCAATATTTTTTCCTGCCAACACATGGATCCATCCGCAGAAAGATAACGCTGAAAGCAGAATTATTTTCAGCAATCAAGTGAGTGCTAGACAGTAGTGTTTCTTTTACTTCATTTTGCTAATGCTCTCTTACCTTTTTCTGCTTATCTAAAGGCCATTTTGTTTATGACAGGCATACTTACCATCACAAACGCCACCAGGCATCAAGGATCTACGACGTGAAGACTTACTCAGCATTCGCGGTAACGGAAAAGGGGAGAGAAAAGCACATGAAAGAGTTTATGATTATGCTCCTTATAACGATTTGGGCAACCCTGATAAAGACGATGATCTTGCTAGGCCGGTCATTGGCGGTAAAGAATGGCCCTATCCTAGACGCTGTAGAACTGGTCGACCTCCAACGAAGTCAGGTTTATTACTCTTCAGGGAAATTTGTCTGAATTATTTCTAGGAGATTTGTCCAACTTGTTTCTAACCTAGTACATTTTCGATATAGATCCACTCTCCGAGAGCCGTATCGAAAAACCACATCCAGTTTATGTGCCTCGTGATGAAACTTTCGAGGAGATCAAGCAGAACAATTTCTCAGCAGGAAGGTTGAAAGCTCTGCTTCACAATCTTATTCCGTCTATCGCGGCCACATTGTCAAAATCAGATATTCCTTTCACTTGCTTCTCTGATATCGATATGTTATACAACAAAGGTGTTCTGCTAAGACTTGAAGATCAAAAAGAAGTAATTCGGAATACCTTTCCGGGAAGTGTTATGGATAAGGTTCTTAGCATTGGAGAAAGGCTACTGAAGTATGAAGTCCCAGCTGTTATAAAACGTATGTGCATTATTCCTCCATTTTTTCCCCAGCTCTGGAGTTTATCTAGTTCTGTTCACATTGCGCCATGTTCTGTACAGGGGATAGATTTGCATGGTTGCGTGATAATGAGTTCGCACGGCAGACATTGGCTGGGGTCAATCCTGTGAACATTGAAGTTCTAAAGGTAAATTTTTCTCAAGTCATAATCTGTTGTTTCTGTTATAAGATTGCAATGTGCACAGTCTATTTGGTGCAGCTACAAATCTTTGAGTTGGATTGTTTTTGTATAGGAATTCCCGATTCTCAGCAAACTAGACCCAGCAGTGTATGGCCCTCCAGAATCAGCTCTTAAAAAAGAGTTAATAGAGGAAGAACTACATGGAATGAGTTTGGAAAAGGTAAAACGTTTTGAAATATGCCTTCAGCTCATCTTCTCGCTGCTATGTCACTTTGATTTCCACGTCCTGTACTGTTCCACCCTCTAGTGCAATGTAGACTAGTTGTGCTGGTTTACCTGACCTTTTTTACAAGCTAAATGAACTGTGAATGAAATTTGTTCCTGCTGAATTAGATATTGTCTTAACTTCTGTTTTTGAAACTTGATGACGTAGGCAATCGAAGAGAACAGGTTATTTATACTTGATTACCATGATATGCTTTTGCCATTTATCAAGAAGATCAATGCTTTGCCAGATCGAAAAACTTATGCCACAAGGACAGTTTTCTTCTATAATAAGGCTGGTATGCTCAGGCCAATTGCCATTGAACTTTCACTTCCTCCGACGCCTTCTTCAAAATACAATAAGCATGTCTACACTCATGGGCATGATGCAACAACACATTGGATCTGGAAGCTGGCGAAAGCTCATGTCTGTTCAAATGATGCTGGCATTCATCAATTAGTAAACCACTGGTAAATGCTTGGAACTTTAATAGGTCTTCAACATTGTCATGTCATATGCATCCTTAGCTAAGCTTAGGTAGTGATTATTAAGGTCTCGTCCCTCATCTTCAAGTTGAATTTTTCAGAGCAAAGGTGCTATGTTTAGATTTAATGGGACTAGGTCTTGGTATTTGACTGATTTCTTCATAGGAACTGGCTTTTACTCTCATGAGCTTTCTTCTTTTGTTGACGATTCTTTCTCTCAGGTTGAGGACTCATGCTTCAATGGAGCCCTATATAATTGCAACTCACAGACAGCTTAGCCAAATGCATCCTATTTACAAACTACTTCATCCCCATATGCGATATACGTTGGAGATTAATGCTCTTGCCCGGCAAAGTTTGATAAATGGCGGAGGGATAATTGAGGCTTCATTTAGCCCTGGAAAGTATGCAATGGAAATCAGTTCTGCAGCCTACAAAATTATGTGGCGTTTTGACATGGAAGCATTGCCTGCAGATCTTCTCCGCAGGTAGAAAGTCAAGCGTATTATTAGATTCTTTTCATTCTTCCCTCTCTGCTTTATCTCTCAAACAGTACTTCCATTCTGGAGCTTTCCTTTGCTCGATATAGTTGTTGCTGTCAATCTTCATACACATTGATGCTTGTGGTATTTTTTTTAGGGGCATGGCAGTGGCAGATCCTTCAATGCCCTGTGGCGTTAGACTTGTGATTGAAGACTACCCTTATGCTTCAGATGGACTCCTGATATGGTCGGCCATAGAGGAATGGGTAGAGTCTTATGTCAACCATTTCTACTCTGAGCCCAATTCTGTCACATCTGATATAGAGCTCCAAGCCTGGTGGAATGAAATAAAGAACAAAGGTCACTATGACAAAAGGGATGAACCATGGTGGCCTAAGCTCGAGACAAAAGAAGATTTATCTGGTATACTTACTACAATGATCTGGATTGCTTCAGGTCAGCATGCAGCTATAAACTTTGGGCAGTATCCTTTTGGTGGGTATGTGCCAAATCGCCCAACCCTCATGAGAAAACTCATCCCACAAGAAAATGAACCTGCTTATGGAAAGTTCATTCTAGATCCTCAGCGTACTTTCCTGTCGTCATTGCCAACTCAACTTCAAGCCACAAAAGTGATGGCTGTTCAAGACACCCTATCAACTCACTCCCCAGATGAAGAGTACCTGGGTAACGTTAACCATCTGCACAGCCACTGGATCAACGATCATGAGGTGATGCAATTGTTCCAAAAGTTCTCTGCTCGACTAGAGGAGATAGAAGAGATAATAAATTCAAGAAACAAGGACATCCAGCTTAGAAACAGAAGCGGTGCAGGCATTCCCCCTTATGAACTGCTCCTCCCTTCTTCAGGTCCAGGCGTAACTGGTCGTGGGATCCCCAACAGCATCTCTATCTAGTAGGTTAGATTGGTTTGAAAGTCCCTCACCCATCTGTTCAACAACTGCTAGTGAGGGTTTGTAAAATATCTGAATAACTACACCTCTTCCAAACTTTATGGACCCAACGGATCTCCATGATCCTTCTGAGCTGAGGGGAGACTGGTCGAAAACAACACTTAAAACCACAGATTAAACTTAGAACAACAAATTGAGTATGATCCCCCCTGAATCACTATTGACCAGAGACTACCTTGGAAGCAGAACATTGGCATGGAAATTGATTTCGGCAACACTTGGCGTAAACAAGATTATAACTTGGATATAGCAAAGGATACTGCAAGTTTGATTAGTTTCTTTCACAAAGAATCAATGAACTTCGCCTGCCGTATTTTAAGCCATCGACAGTTTTCAGCGATTAGGGTTTTTCTATTCACGTGTCTATCATACCCACCACAGAAACTAAGACATTATGGACGTGCCTGGCTGGCTATAAGTTCCATGAGTTGACATTATCGTTAATCCGTCCATTAACCCCATGCACCTGACCTGCTTCGACGTTAGGGTTCCTGCCAATTTATTAGTTGTAAGCATTATATTTTGATATTGTAAACAAGAAATCTATGACAGCAACAATTCTTTTGTGGTGAATGGTTAGGAAGTGAGCATCATCGGAGGAATTTCATTGAAGCTGTAAAATTAAACGACTTGCGGAGCCACAGCTGCGGGCTGCCTCAACTCAACTTTTATCTGGGTCGGACTAAGTCTCGCAGGGCAGCCTATTACAACCAGAAAAAAAGCTTGAACACAGGAATGCACAACATCAATTATAAAGATGAAACATTTATCCGAAGTATGAATGTGACGAAAAGCGAGATGAATTTTGAACGGAAGCTCAAGTTCTTTTTTTTTTTTTTGTGCTAATGAAACTAGCAAGAACTGGAATGTCAATGAACCTCGTAGGCTTTGGCAAAATTGATTAATTTTATTCACAGTGTAAGCATATATATATATTGATTAATATATGTATATATGCTAATTTACATCTAATTTTCTATATATAAGATGATATTTTCTATTCACAAAATATAATATCCTGTTAAATGTTAACTTCACGAACCATAGGCAACAATAAAATTCGAAAAAGTTAAATTACTAAGATAAGAGGTTTAAGATTTAACTGGTATTAGATTATTATAAAATTGATTAAAGATTGAATAAAATTAAAAGTTTTGAAATATGTTTGTAATGTTCGGCATTATCATCAACTGCTTCAACGTTGTGTCAATTACTGTAGAAGAACTTGCCACATTGCCACAATTGGAGATTCAATCTCGTATGAAGATCTCGCCTTCTTCACCTTATCCAACTACCTGCAGAATTCGAGTCATTTATGATAGTCCACCTCAGTGGTTAGCAAACAGTGGTGCACCAAAAATTTAAAAACATTTGGAGCCAATTAACTCTTCTTAATACTCCCACCAAATGTTGTCCTTATTTTTTTATTATTATTAATTGAATCTTTCTTTAAGTTTGCAACTATAAAAGGGGCATCAAACGAGGCTTCAAGCATCAGAGAATTTGAGAGCTTCAGTTGAGAAGCAGTGAGCAAGAGAGTTGAGCAAGATGGGTATCTCATATTCTTTGGAAAAAGCTAGAGAGTATGTTCGAGAAAAAGACGCCTAGGAATAAGATCGCACTGATTAGAAGGCTGGTCAACTTGAAATATAGAGATGGCAATAGTATGGTTGAGCATACCAGTCAGCTTCAAAGCATCACCAACAAACAAGCTACTTTGAACTTAATTATTGAAGATGAGCTACAAGCATCATTGCTCTTTAGCTCCTTGCTTGACAGTTGGGATACCCTGGTTGTGACCGTTAACAACTCTGCCTCTAATGGAATCCTCACCATGATTCAGTCAAAGATAGTCTGCTGAATGAAGAAGCTAGGCGGAAAGAGATGGGCGAATCCTCTTCTAGACCACTCGTAGCTGAGTAGGAAGATAGACGAGGCAGACATCAAAGTCGAGGTTCTCAGGAACAGACAAGACGAGATCCTTCTAGGCGGAGATCCAAATCCAGTTCTAGGAAGAATATCATTTGCTTCCATTGTAACAAATCAGACCGTATGAAAAAGGATTGTAGAATCCTGAAGCAGGAGCAAAATAATGGCAAGAAAGATAATCAGGAGGTCAACACATTCACCAAAGACGTTGACGTGATGATCGTCTTTGAGGATGCCTGTGTCAGTGTTGCAACCTAAGATACTGATTGGGTCATTGACTCTGGTGCATCTTTCCACTGTACTTCTCATCGTGATTGGTTCAAAATATACTCCAGTGGTAATTTTGGAAAAGTCAGAATGGGGAATGCCGGAGTATTTGATATCGTTTGTATCGGTGATGTTTGTCTGCAGACTAATAGTGGCTGTAAGTTGGTGCTGAAAGATGTCAGACACGTTCCTGAAGTACGGCTCAACTTGATCTCCGCCAGCAAACTAGATGATGAGGGCTACAATAATCATCTTGGTGGAGGTAGATGGAAGTTCATTAAAAGGTCCCTTATAGTTATCAGGGGTGAGAAGTTGAATACCCTGTACTTCACACCAGCTGTAGTTTACAAAGGAGAGCTAAATGCAGTTCAAAAAGAGGCAGATGTAGATCTTTGGCACAAGCGTCTTCGCCATAGTAGCGAGAAAGGACTTCAGACTCTCTGTAGGAAAAAGATTATGTCTCAACTCCAGGGTATGTCTTCTCTTAAAACTTGTAAGCATTGTATAGTAGGGAAGACACATAGAATTGCATTTCGTACACATCCTCTGTCTAGGAGACAAGGCATCTTAAACTTGATACATACAGATGTTTGTAGCATGCAACATAAGACACTTGGTGGTGCCCTACATTTTGTGATATTTATTGATGATTTCTCGAGAAAAGTTTAGGCCTTTGTCTTGAATACAAAAGACCAGGTACTCAATGTCTTCAAATAGTTCCATGCCAATGCTGAATGTGAAACTAGAAGGAAACTAAAATGTGTTCATTCAGACAATGGTGGAGAATACCGAGGCCCGTTCAAGCACTACTACAAAAGTCACGACATTATGCTTGAGATGACAGTAGCGAAGACGTCTTAGTAGAATGGTGTAGCTGAGAGGATGAACCAAACCATTGAAGAAAGAGTTTTGAGTATGCTATCCCATGCCAAGCTTTCCTAAATCCTTTTAGGGGGAGGCTATGAGAACAACAGTTGATTTGATCAATCTTTTACTCTCAGTTGTACTGGATGGTGATGTTCCCTAGAGAATGTAAAGAGGAAAAGATATCTCCTCCGACCACCTGCGAGTTTTTGGGTGCAAAGCATATGTCCACATCCTTAAAGATGAAAGATCTAAACTTAATGATAAGGCGAAGCCATGCATTTTCTTAAGCTATGGTCATGAAGAGTTTGGCTACAGGCTGTGGGATCCAGTGAAGAAGAAAGTTGTTAGAAGCAGAGACGTTATGTTCCTTGAAAATTAGTTTGGCGAAGATTCTGATCAAGAATAGTCAAAATACTCTGCTAGCAGACCTGTTGAATTGACGTCAGTTCCTCCTCCATCAGTTCACATAGATGATGGGGAGTTGCCCAAAGAGACAATACAGATGGTGTAGCATATGAAGTAGAACTAGCACAGGTCAATGGTGAAGTTCTATCGCGAAGGTCCACCAGAGAAAGGAAACCATCTACACGATACCCTAAAATTGAATACATGTTCCTCACTGACGGGGGAGAACCAGAATCTTACCAGGAGATCTTAGCCCATGAGAAGAAAGACCAGTGATTGAAAGCCATGCAGGACGAGATGGAATCTCTCCATGAGAACCACACCTATGACCTAGTAAAGCCCCTAAAGGCAAAAGGTCTTTAAAAAACACGTGGGAATTCAGGTTGAAGACTGAAGAAAGCGGCCCACAACCAAGGTACAAAGCGAGGCTGATTGTGAAAGGCTACATTCAAAAGATGGGCATTGACTTTGAAGAAATATTCTCACCAGTGGTGAAGATGTCGTCTATCAGAGTCATGTTGGGCATAACTATAAAACTGAATCTAGAGATTGAGCAGCTGGACAAAATCGCATTCCTCCACGGTGATTTAGAGGAGGAGATTTACTTGGAGCAACCTGAAGGTTTCAAAGCTCCAGGAAAATAAAATCTTGTTTGTAGGTTAAGGAAGAGTCTATACGGCCTCAAACAAGCTCCTAGACAGTGGTACAAGAAGTTTGACTCTTTCATGGAGTCACATAAGTTCAACAGGACAACCACTGACCACTGTGTATTTTGTAAAGAAATTCTCTGATTATATGTTGATAATATGTTAATTGTTGAACATGACATTAACAAAATTGCATCCCTGAAGCAAGATCTTAGCAAGTCATTTGCTATGAAAAACTTGGGACAAGCTAAATAAATTCTTGGCATGAAAATCATTTGTGACAGGAGAATAACAAGCTGTGGTTATCCTAGGAGAGATATATCGAGAAAGTTTTGGAGGGGTTCAACATGAGCAATTCAAAACTAGTCTCAACTCCGCTAGCAGGCTATTTCCAATTGATGATGACAATGTTTGTCAGATGAGAAAGAAAAGCAAAAGATGATGAGGATACCATATGCATCTGCAATTGGTAGTCCCATGTATGCTACGGTATGTACCATACCAGACTTGGCTTATGTAATTGGTTTTGTTAGTCGATTTCTCGCCAATCCAGGAATGGGGCATTGGTTTACAATGAAGTAGCTTCTTAGATATCTCCAAGGCACTTCCAAACTATGTCTATGTTTTGGAAATTGTGAATGTGTGCTAGAAGGATACACTGATGCTAATATCGCCAGAGAAATTGATTCCAGGAAATCCACTTCCGGGTACTTGATCACTTATTTAGGGGGAGCTATTTCATAGCAATCGAGATTGCAGAAGTGTGTGGCATTGTCCACAACAGAGGCCGAGTACATTGCTATCACGGAAGCATCAAAGGAAATCCTGTGGATGAAGAAATTCCTGCAGGAGCTGGGCCAGAAACAAAGAAGTTTATTCTTTACTGTGACAATCAAAAGTGTTATTAATCTTAGTAAGAATCCTTCCTTTCACTCCTGTTCAAAAGATATTGATGTGAGATATCATTAGATTCGGTATGCATTAGAGGAGAAGTTGTTACAGATAGAGAAGGTTCACATTAATGACAATGGCTCATATATGATGAAAAAGACGTTGACTAGGGAGAAACTCGAAACCTGTAGAAAGTAAGTCGTTATGGGGGAGCCTTACCCCATTTAAGGTTGGAGGGGGGATAATTGTTGGTCCATATCAGCGGTTAGTAAAGAGTGGTACACTAAAAGTTCAAAAACATTTGGAGCCACTCAATTTATTTCTTTATTATTGTTAATTGAATCTTTCTTCAAGTTTGCAACTATAAAAGAGGCATCAGACAAGGCTTCAAGCATAAGAGAATTTGAGAGCTTTAGTTGAGAAGCAGTGAGCAAGAGAGTTGAGTAATTCAGGGTTAAGAAAAATTACCCGCATAATTTTTAGGTAGTAAGTACAGTAAGGTAAATTTTTAGCTGAGTTACTATATTTCTCTTACGTTATTCTCTAAGGGTATCCAAATATTGAGTGCAAGTGTTTGATGCTGTGAGTGTCTCTAATATCAACTAAAGAGTTACCTAGTGTATTCCATTATTATATAGTGGAGGTTTTTAGTGTGAGTGGTTTATTGTCACCTCGTGGTTTTTACCTTCACCTCGAAGGGTTTTCCATGTTAAAAATTCTGGTGTTCAATTTTACATTTATTGTTTTTATTTTTCGGTTATCACCATCGTTATGCCCAACAATTTATAAAACTATATGTAATTGCAACACAGGAATTACCTTTGTAGAACTTAAAGTGGAACTTCTGCTCTATGAATAACAATTGATCTCCTTCTTTTCAACACCTTCATCGAATTCAACCTTCACTGCATTATTCAGCAACACTCACTCCACCTATGGTTCACATGGCATAGGCAACAAAAGAACATGAAGAGGACGATACTTAATTCCCATCGACATCAAAATTGGTTCACTGAACCTTCAATGGACCACAACATTTACAAAACCCATCTGGCTGTGTAGTTTAATGAAGCCTAACCATATTATTCCTCTCCTTTTTATACTCCAACTTAATCCCAATTTTATATCCAAATCTAACATAACTAATCTTTTTCTAAACCCAATTTTAATAATAAATCACCCACTCAATGTTAAATTTATTAGAAATTGGGATATATTACTGCTCAATGTCACTTCTGATATGATAAATCTCGTAACCACTCAACTGTATTCAACCATACTACAAATAATATTACCACAGTCTTCTCTATCATGAATATCAAAACAGATCATGACCCGGCTCTCTTCAAAACCAATAATGTTATTGAATGGTTACAAATACTAGCTCCATTGCTCATATGACTCCAAATTCTCATATCGTAAAATCCATCACACCATATGAAGGATCCAATAAGTAGGTTTCAGTAATGGACACACTCTTCCTATTTCATCAACTAGTATATTAACCTTTCCCACTTATTTCTGTATTTTTCATCTTTGTGATATATTAATTGTTCTTCACATTAATACTAATCTTTCATCTGTTGCAAAATTTGTCATTGATAACTCTTGTATCATCGAATTCAATCTGTTTGACTATATTGTGAAGAACCTCAAATCCAAGATAGCACTCCTTGAAGGTCCCATCCATAATGACCTCTACCTAATGAAGATTCCACTGCACTTCACAAATCTTATTGCCCTCACAGCTGTTTCAACTTCAATAAATTTTTGGCCTTAACATCTTGGTCATCAGTGATTATCCAAACTATATAGATTAGGTCATATCTTGCCTTTTAATTCAACTGTCATCAATCCATGTACTTCTTATCTAATGCAAAAATTATCTTTTCAATTCCCATGTCTTGTTGAATTTCTGTCAAACCTTTACAACTAATTTATTGTGATATTTGGGGATCTTATCCATCTCTTTTCCACTATAGTTACTGGTATGTCATTGTCTTTGTAACACCTCACTACCATAAATTACTTACCGAAACACCCAGTGAACATTCTAGCATATAATCTATAATAATGGCATGTTAGAGCAAACACATATCCAACTTAATCATGGCATCAACTATTATACATAAAAGTGACCAAATTATAAAATCAAACTGCATTCTTCATTTCATTTCATAAAAACCAAACTAACATTATAGTTTTACAAAACCATCTGAATATATACAATATCAAACCCTATACATAACACACTACTTGAAAGAGAATTTGTACAAAAACCACTAACTACTCCTTCAGTCTCAGCTGACCGACCTTTGAGCCATTTCGTGACAAAAGTATAAGAATCAGTCTTCTCGTAGAGTCTGTTTATCTCTAATATCCTCTCTCGAACCTAAAATATCAACGTTATAATTTTGGTGAATTTTGCGAACTCAATGATGTAACCATCCTCGATGGTTCACCCAATCACGCGACATATCAAATCATATAAGCACATAATTCATAACTTTCCATTTAACAATTTGCATCACATATCATATGTTTCACATATCCCAATCTCATTTAATAACATAACCACATTCCAATTCAATAAGCCAATCACACTTAATAAGTGTATATGCAATGTTCATGTGACTCACTTTCAATTATTATATTGTTGTGATTGAGTGCCTAAACTGTATCTTATCTATTGTGGATATCGGGTTCATTAATACTGTCCCTTACCCATTGCGAATATAGGGCTCATTGTACATATCGAGTCTTTTAGCTCTATACCACATTCCGAAAATTTAAGCTCATATTCGGTGGCTACTCATATCACAACTATCTTTATCTGATTATGCATTCTAGTATGAAATGCATCATAATAATATTCAATCATTCATTATTTCAATCATTTCCATTCGAACACATTTACAGCCCCATTCTCATTTATCATATTCAATCAATCATTCATAATTTAAATCACAATTATCATCGGACCTTAGTCTGGCTTTTAACAAACATGTTGAGTAAACACATAGTCAGTCCAAATTCACATTGAAGGAACACTTTAATATCACATTTATCAATCAATACCTCGGTCCTTCATGTCTGGAATCAGTACAATCAAATTCAAATTCAAATCACAAACACTCTTAATACAGTCCTGAATATCAAACTCCTCGAACAATCAATTATTCGGAATCATCAATGTCACAATTATATTAATATCTAATCTTTATAAAAAAAATCAAGTTTAATCAAAATATTATGAACAGAACACGTTTCTAAATCGAGGTCACACATCTAGGTTACTCACAAATTGCTCCAGAAAGTTATTGCCTTGAAGTTCTGGCAATGTCTGGGTGATGGCACTCAATGTGCTCCTCTATAACATATAATACATACACATATCATATTCAATCAATCATTCACAATTTAAATCACAATTATCATCAGACCTTAGTTTGGCTTTTAATAAACATGTTGAGTAAATATATAGTCAGTCCAAATTCACATTCAAGGAACACTTCAATATCACATTTGTCAGTTAATACCTCGGACCTTCATATCTGGAATCAGTACAATTAAATTCACATTCAAATCACAAACACTCCCAATATAGTCCCAAATATCAAACTCTTCGAACAATCAATTTTTCGGAATCATCAATTTCACAATTATATCAATATCTAATATTTATTAAAAAAATCAAGTTTAATCAAAATATTATGAACAGAACACGTTTCTACATCAAGGTCACACATCTAGGTTACTCACAAATCGCTCCAGAAAGCTATTGCCTTAAAGTTCCAGCAATGTCTGGGTGATGGAGTTCAATATACTCCTCTATAACATATAATACATACACATATCAATTTTTTCACAATTATGATTCTGTCTCTAAGTATTTTAAAATCTGGCTTGAAATTGAGTCTTGACTGAGGCTATAGAACTACCCGAGACAGAAATCATGTCCTGTGGTTATTGAATAAATTATATTAATAGAGTCCAAATTAAGCAAAGGTGTCTTAACTAAAGTTGTAAATTATTCTCTTAGCTTTCAGTTGGTATAAAGTTTGTAATTTTTGGATATGTGAGTTGAGAGATATGAGTTGTACAATTTGACAACATGATTATGTACAAGCCAAAGTTTTATATGCACTCAGTCTGTAGTATTGTGAGCATAACTCATAGAATACTAAATCAAATTGGACGATCTTGGTATCATTGGAAACTTAATACATAGGAGAACAATTTTCTAGAAGAAAGTGTTATCCAATTACTTCAATTTCTTGATGATAATAATCATGCAAAGTGGACCCGAAAGTATGTTTTTTTAGACAAATCTGAATTGATTAATTGTGTATCGATATATGAATGAGTTTTGTGACAAGAATAATGTTAAGAAACTCGAAATTTGTCATGAACATGCATTTTACGTATTCAGTATACATGAATGTGCATAAATGAATTCATAATTGTGCAATTTGCATCACATATCATATATTTCACATATCCCAATCTCATTTAATAACATAACCACATTCCAATTCAATCAGTCAATCACACTTAATAAGTGTCTATGCAATGTTCATGTAACCCACTTTCAATTATTACGTTGTTGTGACTGAGTGCCTAAATTATCCCGTATCTATTGTGAATATCGAGTTTATTAATAATGTCCCTTACCCGTTGCAGATACAGGGCTCATTGTACATATCGAGCCTTTAGCTCTATACCACATTCAAGAGCTTTAAGCTCGTATTTAATCTAAATTAAGAATCAAATCATTTAGAAATATAGAGATCAAAATATAGCCAAAATACTAAAGCATGATTAGTGAAATCATTCCAGTTAACAATATTCCAGCACACTCATATTTTCATCCTAAATTTATCACTAAATCTTTTCCGAATGGATTCAGATGTTCATAAATTTTGGTTAAGATGAATAAAAATGTGTTATGAGTCTATTGGTTTAAGTATCATGTCATTTGTATGTTAGGAGAAGAAGTTATAACAAAAAGAACAAAGGATGTTCAGAGAAAACATTATAGCTAACATATTCCAGCAATTCTTCTTCACCAATATCATAAGCATTTCAGTCCAATTCAAACATCTTTCTTATATCATTTGACATGCCATAAAACTCAGATTGTTAGTTACCTATTAGGCTTCTAATCCAATACAAAACTTCAGATTAAACTAAGTCTTCATGCAAAAAAAATCAACACAAACTTATGGTGAAAGCAAGGCGATTTTCGGATAGCAATATGAAGATCATAATCAGCTAGTTTTCTTGGCAATTTGGTGAAGGATTTAGGTGTGATTTTCTTGCAGCACTTGAGCTAGGATTAAGAACAAATACAGAGAAATTTGGAGCAATTTCGGTAGAGAAAGGTGAGGGAAACAACAAAAACTTTGCTGCTAGAATTTGCTCCATCATCATGCTAGGTGTCAACTTGTAAACTCACCATATGTCTTAAGGCATGCTAGCCATTTGTTCAACAATTATGTTGCCACTACTCCACTCATTATGTTGCCATTTGTCACCCTTTAATCAGTCCACATGTCACTCCAAGATTGGTCCACATGTCACATAATAATTGGTCCATTTGTTACTCCATAATTAATCCATTTGTCAATTAATTCCTAATCCAATTGTCACTCATTTAACTAGGCCAAATGTCACTCAATTTTGAGCTTAGTCATCCTAATTTTTCATGTCTCAATTAGTCTTGCCACTAGGCATTTTTCCTAGTCCAAAAAACCTCAAATTTTTAGAAAATTTTGAAATGTCCGAAATGTCACCAAAAATGCGAAATCAATTCTAATATACACCAATTCAATTTTCAAAACAAATAATCCACAATTCACATTTTTATTCACATTAAAAAATACTTATACCTGGAAAATGTCAATGAATTAATGCATGCACAATCATATTAATGTGCAAAAATCAATATTCTCATATATGTGTATGCCACATTATGCATATGTATGAATTATACTTCCTACTTTCTCAGTAACCTCTTATAAACACTATTTTAACCTTATCCTAAATAACGGGATGTTACAGTCTTTATTTACCCATTTTACATGAAATTTTCCTTTAACCACAAAACTTATACTTTACTTCGTTTTCAAACCTTTAAAACTACCACTGAAAGTCTCTTCATCACTATTATACAAACCTTTCACCAAAGGCATCTTTTCACTTTCTTCTTTCCAATGGTATCACCCTTCACATCTGTTGCCCTTATACACTCCAACAAAATGGCCTTTTTAAGTGTAAAATTGGTCACTTAACTAAAAACGATCTCACCCTCCTTTTTCATGCCTCTCTCCTTAAGTTTTTTGGTTTGAAGCATTCACTACTATTGTCTATCTTATCAATCTATTACCCACTCATGTTCTTCATTGTAAATCTCCCCATGAAGTCATGTATTTTACCAAACTTGACCTTACTTATCTTTGGGTATTTGATTATGCCTGTTTTCCCTATCTTGTCTATACAATGTGTTTTTCTTCGTTATGCATCTCAATATAAAGGTTATCGATGCTTTGATCACATCACCTCTGAACTTTAAATTTTTTGTCTTGTAAGCTTCCTTAAAGATATGTTTCCCTATAAAAATATACTTATTTCATTCTCCACCTCACCTTCGTCCTCTCCCATTTCTTTACCTTTACCTCTTCCACCTTTACCCTCTACTTCTTACTCCCTTATTGTAAACTCACGTACCCAAGATTATACACGTACACCTTGTAACTTTTCTAATTTTATCACTTATATTATCACCACCCAAATACTTATTTAGACCCTATATCTTGTGCTCAAGCCAATAAATTTTCTCACTAGTGTTATGCTACGTTTGAATAGTTTAGTGCTCTCTATCGTAATGATACATAGACTCTTGTTCCTCCTCTACCAAACATAAATGTTGTCAGTTATAAATGAGTTTTTTGAACCAAAAGGAATCTTGCTAGTTCTCTCGAGCATTATAAAGCTCGTCTTGTAACTAAAGGTTTTCATCAAACCCAGGTGTTCATTATATTCACCTTTAGTCATATTGTCAAATCCACCACTATTCGCATCATCATCACCTTGGCAATGTCCTATAATTGGCCTATTTGCCAACTTAAATAATAATTTCTTCCTTTCTGGTTACCTACAGGAACCTATTTACATGTCTAATCCTAATAGCTAAACAGATCCATACCATCTTTATTATATTTGTAGATTGCATAATGTCTTATATGGTTTCATCGCCTAAGTCAATAACTCCTTGATCTAAATCCGATACCTCTCTCTTCATTCATAAAAGTAACTCTCACACAGCCTTTCTCTAGTTTATGTGGATGGTATATTGATCAACGGTTCTTCACCATTCTTCATTACAACACTTATCTATGATCTTAACTTTGCCTCTTCTATAAAAGACTTAATTCCACTTCATTACTGTCTACGCATTGAAGCTCACACCACTTCTCTTGGTCTTCTTCTCACTAAAGCACAATACAGCAATGACCTCCTTTTTTGAAGTGAGTTTGACAAATCTAAACCAGTTCATACACCCATCACTCCATCTCCCCCTTGTCTAAAATCATAGTGTCCCCCTTTCTGATCTACTAGATATTATAAATTGGTTGGTGTTCTTCAATATCTTTGCTTCGCCAGTCCTGACATTCAATTTTTTGTCAATAAAGTATCTCAATTTCTACAGTTTCCCACTGATATTCTCTAGTCCACGGTTAAGGATGGCAGTAGGTTTCAACTCGATTAATATCTGCACATCCCGACCTGAAAATGGACATAGAGGCCAAAAAATAGATTTTAAATGGATGCTGAAAAATGAATGTAGATATGGATTTCGATTTGGATATGGATGTAGTGATAACCCGAACAAATGGATACCCATACCCAACCCGTTTTTTATTAACTATATTTTTCTGTTTTTTGAACATTTATGGTTAAATATAATAAAATATTAATATTTTCTGAGGATAAACAACTTTAAAATCCCCATTTTACTTATCATCATTTTTCAGGTAAAAGAAGTCCCTTCATTTTAGTCATTCCATTAGTGACTTTTGAGTTCTCAAAGCAGATTATCTTAATTAATTCCTTCAAATGGTGAGGTTTTCCCTTACACCTTCATTCTTTTTTATACCCAATCTTATGTCAATTTTTTTTACCAATAGATAAACTCATCAAAACAAAACACCGAGGATGATTGCTTGAGATATTTTATCAATATCTGTTTATACAGTTGCTTCAGAAAGTGCATGGGTGGTAGGGTTTTTAGTCCACATTGCTCAAGACTTCATGCTAGTACTCTTGAAGCATTGATGTGCTTGCAAAATTGGATGCTTAGAGATTATTCAGGTAATATATCTTTCCTTATTAATATTTGCAACATTTGTATTTGAAACTTCTTACCTGTGCAATTTTCATATTGAATCTTCCTTACAAATTCCGCTTTACAAAGTTCATATGCGATTGCTTCGATATTTGATGATATTGATGCAAGCGAGAGGAACCGGGTGCAGTGATTGATTTAGTAATTCATTTTATTTATCATCATTTATTCATTTTTACTTAAAATATTAAATTAACTTATAATTTGACTCTTTTTGTTAACATATTTTATTTTCTTATAGGATGATAATAATGCAAATGACATGGAGATGGAGTTTTGAATGATGTGGAGTTCATGCGAAGAAAATTTGAAGCTTTAGATATTTTTGTCCTTGTTCCAGTTCTTTATCGTGAAAAATATATGATGTCTTTGTACTAGACATTATGATTTTTATTATTCTAATTTTATGGTTTTTTAAGACATACAAATCAAAATCTCGACTTATTATTAGTAAAGTAATTTTGATTTGGAGCGTTTGAAAAAATATGCTCTTTATATTTTCTATTTAAAAGTTATATTTTTATGTACTATACAACCTGAGGGATATCCAAAAACTCAAACAATCCAATGGGTTTGTAAATGGGTAGTAAATCGTAAAAACCGATAGATTTTAAATGGATAATGGATTGAGCCATAAAAAATAGATATGAATATGGGTAGAGTTTCGAGTATTGTTCCATGCCGGTCGGTACTGGTTGGGCTAAAAAACGAAACAGTACTCGTAATATCGATTCCTGCCAATATCGGTGTTTTCGTTCGGTACCGGTCGGTATGCAAAATACAGGAAAATACTGGTCGGTACCATAACTTTCTGAAATGTCAAGGACCAAATTGCAAATTTGAAAATTTTTACCCTAAAATCTCACCCCCCCAACTCTGCGTCTCTCTCTCTCGACTCTCGCCTCTCACTCACTCTTGCTGTCTCTCGCTCTCACTGTCACCGTCTCACCATCTCGTGCTCTCCCCGCCCCCGATCTCTATCTCACTCTCTCCTCCTTCCCTCATCCTCCTCGGATCTCGGCTCCTCCCTCCGTTGGCGTCGATTGAAGACATCATCAACCTTCCTCGATTCCTCCACGGGGACCCAAAGATGCCACCGCCCACTACACCGCACCACGTTGTCGCTATCGCAACTTGGACACAACGTTACACCGACCCAGCCGTCACTAACCCGAACCAACAACCTAAAGACCTGAAGCAACTCATTTGTTTTTGGGTGTGTTTTTTTCTTTTTTCGAATTTCTCATGCTTAATTGCAATTTCTATTGGTGGAATTGTTTGGATTGGAATTATTTATTGGATGATGGATTACGGTAGGATGATAGATCTACAGTGTTGGTTTTGTGATGAATGTTTTGCGTGTAGTGTATCTGAATTGATTAGGTGTATGATAGTATGAGTGGATACCAATGGATTATTTTGCAAATTTTAAAAATTTTAAGAACTAATTCATAAATTTAAAAAATTACTCGAAATGGTATCCGGTACTGACTGGTACTAGTACAACATCGTACCAGAACTCAATCTGATACCAAATTCAGTACGGTATTTGCAACTTTGGATATGGATAGAGTAATACACGAACCGAACCCTATTTATTGCCATCCCTATCTACAATGAAAAGGATTCTATGATATCTCTATATCCTCTTATGGCATTCACTTAACCAAATCTCCCTCTATCTCTTTATAAGCCTATTGTGATTCTGATTAGGCTAGCTATCCTAATGATCAACAATCCACATATAATTATTGTATATTTTTTGTCTTAATCTTTTTTCATAGAGCATCAAGAAGTAACCCGCAATTGCTCGATATAGGACTGAGGATGATTACCAAATATTACTCTTATTTTTACAGAATTATGTTGGATTACTGCTCTTTTTAGTGAATTAGTATTATCTAATCTTCAACCTACCTTTTAGTGTGATAATTTTGGTGCTACATTTTTTACCTCGGATTCAATTTTTCATACTCATACAAAGCACATTAAAATTAATATTCACTTTGTTCGTGATCTAGTCGCTAACAAAGCTCTATTCATTCGTCATTTTTTTTCTTCTGCTCAAATTGCCAATATTATGACTAAAGTTCTTATCTCTTAAGAAGCATTTCACCAACTTCGAGACAAGTTCACAATCTCTTCGTCTTATGCATTTGGGAGGAGACGATAACATGTTAAAATCTCAACTGCTACAATCTATATATCTATATATATGTTATCGTTATTTTAGACATGGCTAAAATTAATTCTGTTATATCTTTTATTTATCCTTATCATTTATTTTATTTACCCTTATCTAGTTATTCTAAGTATATTAAGGGACGCTTACCGTGTTGATTAATCAATGAAATACGACACCCTTCTCCTCGGATTGCTTTTGTTTTATCACTGAGCTACGGCATTATCCAGTTTCAGAGCAAGAAGACTGTCCTGACAGGCAGTTCACATGTAAATTCACTCTGCGAGTTGAAGTCTCGCTTAAGGTGTCCGATGCTCATAATTGGTCGATATTTTAAGATGAAAAAATCCAGGTCAATCTAGGAAAACAGGTCCATGTCTGAGAGGAGCCACTGTGAGCCCGCAATTCATTGGCTGTAAACATATATGTTTTGGAAAAAGCTGAAGAAGCTAAATGAACTAGAATTTCGAGCTGAAACTTTTTTCCCATGTAACCATCTTTTTGTGGATACGTAAGGATATAATTCACATTATTTAGACACATGCTAAGGTGTGGCTATTGTAACAGCGAATAACTATAGAATTCGTGTCACTGCAAATCGTCACTTGGCAGTAAAAACTATGGTCTTCCCCAATACAAAAGTAACCAGGGACAGCTCAATGAAGAAGATGGTGTTCATGAGTCCACGATCAATTCTCCAGCCAAAAATTGTTATTCCCCCAGGATTGTTCTGCAAATACATCACTGCATAACAAAATCACATGAACACAAGTTACACCCATTGAGCGAACCATTACTGTAAAGACAATATAAAAGCTACAAAGAAAGAATCATGTATTAAGCTGAAAACTAGATAAGGCAATAAAGGAAGAGACACAGCGTTAGTGGTGTTTATATACAGATCCTGGAGTAATGCGACATTATAACAGAAGAACTAAACCAGCTAACTAAGATAGAGCAATGCTGATACTGTCAATTACCTAACTTGGGAGAATGAAAAAGGCGTGGAAAATCATTAGTGCCTAGTTTGTTGATGGTTCTTTGACAGCTATGTAAGAAAAAGAATCAAGATTAGCCAATAAATACCGAAGGCTTGCCGTTTGTGATACGAGGACATCTGGGAGGTCAGTTGTGTATTTACTGGCAATGACATGTAATCCAATGACTCCAAATCGTTTTCAGAGTAACTTATCTGAAGACAATTTTGACCATTCATAGCCTCCAAATTCCCCACACTGCTTGAAACTCTCAGTTGAGATACATCAGCAACACTGCAGGTTGCCGATGCATGCCATCTACCAGCTAAAGATGCAATGCCTTGAGCTCTATGGGATATCTTAGTAGCAGCATGCAAGCAAAGAATTATCCCAACAACCTGAACAATTGAGGATACCTGCAATCTCGAGGAAATTTTTCTGTTAACTGGCTTTACGAATGAGATCAAATAGGTAGTAGAAATGTCTAAAATTTATTATATTTCATTTTGGAACAAGACTTACGGCAAAGTCACCGCCATTTATGATGGTAATTCTACCTCTGTAACCAGTGGTCTGCAATAGAGTCACACATTGGCTAGCTGTCACAACACAGAACTGTAGAAGAAGAAACATTCGGTACCTGTGGCTTATCTTGGACAGATTATAACGCAACTGAATGTGCTCCTCCATTAATATCGATACATCTGATTCTCTTTCCAGGAGCTTTGCGTAATCATCAAAGTGAACAATTTGCAAGTTGCAGATTAGATGAAATAAAATGGTGGCCAGTAGATATATGGTACTCAGATAGGTCCAGGAAATGATCAAACCAAGTAAAATAGTGCTAGACAACCACCACGATTCGTGATGTACATATGATATGCGAACAACCTCACGCACAATCTTTAGAAGTAAACACGTTAGTGACCAGAAGACAAACAACTGTAAAGAATTCTGCAAAACATAAACATCCCTCTTATATTGATCACAATATCTGACAAAAATAAATTAAAATTGCTAGTACAGGATATGAAAGATGATAATAACAGAACTGAATGCAGCTGCTTGCACATTTAGTAACGAATAATATTGATGAAAAGGAAAGTCTTATACACGAACATAGCTTAACAAAGGGGAAGATCTTATACACGAACGCAGCTTAACAGGTAATTAATATCTAAATTCCACAAATTCAATTCATACTTTACAATCTATGAGGTATAGGTTAGCTTAAAACACCAACGTAGATCATGGATATTGATTGCTAAATGCAATCCAAACCAGACACCCGATAATAAACGAAAATTTCCTAACTTGTTTAAACTTGCGAATCAACTTCAAAAACAAAAGAAATCCGTGAGATCTGTTCGCACAGGAAAGTAAAAGATCTTTCAAGAGAAGAGAAGAACTCATTTCCACCCATCATATTCACCTGAACAAATCATCACAAATCATTAAAAAACATGCACTTAATAAGAAGAAGTAACTGATAAGATTCTAACCTTGATTTGTAGAATGTATTGGCTACTAGAGTGAGTCATATGGCCACTATATCTGTCAGCAAGTATAAACCTCCTGACACCATACTTGCGTACATTAAGCGACAAGCAAAGCAAGGAAACAGCAGCTAAACACGCCTGCATTGCTAGAATATCCAGCTCGAAATCCTCAATATGGTACTTTTCACATTCTGAACAACTGGAGAGCTCTAACATACCAATAGGAAGCAGAACACCAACCACGGCAAAAGCAGCCCATGAAAGCAATGACCATAAAACAGAAGATTGTTTAAAACCCAGAAGTGACAGAAAAGTTTCAAGCTTTTGAAGGACTCGATCAAGAACAACGCCATCATTTGCGCGCTCCTGTCAGCGTTGTGGTCGTTGATGGTCGTGATTTTGAATTGGATTGAGAAGAGGGGCCCGAGCAGTAGAGGACTGGTCCACTTGTACGTGGCTATCCGCCATTAGTGTCAAATAAAGATTCAAACTTGATGGGCTTATCAATGAGCTCACAATCAAAGATCAAACCTGAAACAAAGGGGTTTGAAAGCAGACATCAAAGAATGTAGGAGGTCGCTTTAGATTGACAGGGTATAAATAATGGCACCTTGCTTTTCTCCTGCAGTTCTCATTTTGGGTGCATCGAAAGCATTCTTTCTTGCATTTGAAACAACCAATATTGCCATAACTATCACATAGGTAGACCAAAAAGAATAATCAAATAGTAGAAAATAGAAACTAGGAACAAAGATAGCCGTAGGAAGCCCATCTTTTTTTCCAAACACGAATTGAACAGCACTGGTTTAATTACAGCCGTCCGATTAAATGCAGGGGATTTATCAAAGCCGTTGACAATGGCGGGATATAAACCGAAAAGATTAATCAAGGATCCCAAAGTTACATGAATGCATACGCATAGAAGATTTGAAGTCTAATGAGGCATTAAAAAAAAGGATCGAACTTTCCTCCAAGCAAACAAATGCTTTTTCAAAGGTAGGTAGAGTGACGACAAGGTTTGGAATGGATTCCTCAGGATGTGCAGTTTGTCACTACTAGTTACTACAAAACATAGCGAGTTCGAAGCTCGTCAAGTCATATCCCGTTGATTGTATGGCATTACATTCCTTTGGATAGAAAAAAATTCAGGTCCCACGTACAAATGAGCGAGAAAATTAAATTCGATGTGGGTCACTAAAAGGATACACTGACTGTCTAGTCACTAAAAGTAAGTCAAAGAAATGACAGTTGTTGCACGTTTTAAATTCTTATGTCAGTTCTCGGAGGAAGTAAAATCGTTAGACGTCATCCATTACAACTGCTAAAACGTTGGCACAATGGACCACAAGAGTCGTGAGATTCGAGATTGGCTATATCTGCGAGCAGAGTATTCGCGGAGCGCGTAATTCAGAAAGCATAATCAAATGTTAGGCCTTGCAAGTTCCCTTAGATAAATTGTTTTACTAAGCCTAAACTGCGAATCAGACTACTCATATGCATTATACACAACGGAACCTCCCCATTCCAAAATGGGACTCAACCGCACACCGAGTGCATATGTTTACGCTTCGTGATAGATTTGGGCTTCATTTACCACTGATGCCTAAGGTCCACATCAATTTGAGAATGCCATGCGTCATGAACCAGCTAAACAACTTCAACGAAATAGCAGCCCTTGGGTGATAGCTGAAATTGCTATACGTGTAAAGACCAGATATCCTTCCTGGGAAATTAAAATTGTTTAAGAAAACCTCTGGATGGTGGAAGTAGATCAATAATGGTAAGAGGACGCTTTGACAATTTTCCATCTCCAAAGGAATCCATTTTGCGGTAGTGCCTAAATTGTAGTCACATCAATTTATAAGCAACAATAGCAAACAGCTTAGCTCAGCAGAAAACTACGACGACGAACATATAAAGATCTGCAACCAAACAATTCTGCAACCATACAGATGATGAAATGCATCTAAGACACCTATTTCAGTAGTTGCTCATTGGGTAGACCAACACTAACAAAAAGGCATCGAGTAGAACCAAATGCATCTACATCAAATCAAAGAATGAAGAAATTCTTCCGGACACGAAAACATATACATTGGATAAACCACGGAGCTCATTAAATAATTCAGTTCAAGTTTGTGTAGATAGTTTATAAAAAGTTGCATAAGATGTCAACTTCAGAAAACATCTCCCAAGTGCACAATAAGAAAGTAAAATCCAATTGACAATTCATCACGTGAAGTAGCATCATCAATCAAACAGCAAATCACATTAATCAAGCAGGTTAATCAGCAATCTCTTGTTTAGCACCTTAAAGGAATGCAAAAATCATCTCTGGAAATCTAAAGCTACATGAGAAACAGTAGCTTGAACAAACTTAAAGCACCACATACAATAACCTACTGGCACATCTGCACAAGTGATTTTCAGCAACGTGAACTTACTCTAGAATTCACGAATATGCTCACTGTTGAAACTACCATTCTAAGGATATAAAATTACCACAAAGCACAAATGAAGTAGCTAGTATGTGAGCTCATAAGAATACACCAAAGCTGGAGTAAGCATACAACACTGGCAGTCAAATTAATCAAATTAAGAACAAATCAAGGTTTGTACAGTACCTCTAGTGTGCCTGAAGACTACTAATTGAAAGTTCTATAAAATCCACAGAACAAAGGTAACCTCCCGGACCTGCTTGCTTTGATACTGCAGTGACATCCACAAACAATATCAAGAAGAGATTCTGGTTGGTTAAATCTTCAATCTTCTCTCATCGTCAATACAGAAACAGCAGAACAGAAGGGCAGAAACATTTTTTTCATTGTCGTTGAATTTGTTTTATCTTTCAACATTATTGAACAATTTCACTGAACCACTAGTTCCCTTTTATAGTACACATGCATCTTCAACGCCATGGAATCCCTAATAACATTGCATAATGCCAATTCTTAGAAACATAACTGCCAAAGTGATCCACTTTCCCCACATCTGCCGTTATATATTTTCGAATTATTACAGAAGCAAATCAATATGAATTTGCTAATTTAAATAATTGATAGATCAATAAAGTTGTTTTAACCTTTCAAGTCTTGCGGACAATAAAGTAGTCAACCACTAGATATTGCAAATTAAATTGATAACCTTTCAAGTCTTGCGGACAATAAAGTAGTCAACCACTAGATATTGCAAATTAAATTGATGAAACAAAAGATAGGTCGACGGTTAGTTTTTGTTGGTTCAGGAGAGGGGAAAGTGAAAAGAATAGGACACCACTGCAGCTGCAATTGTGAAAAATATTATCAAAGACAACTCATATAATAAATGATAACACTCCCAACCCATAACCTGGCATCCGATGTCTGAATTTATTATTTTCTCTTATGACACCACAGATGTTTTATCTATAATGCCAAGGAATCTCAAAATATTTTCTTTGACAAGTGCCAGTCAACTCCAAATTGCACATTTATCATAAGAACCCAATCCCAACAAGAAAGAGCAATATATCCTTACAGCATGTAACTGGAAGAAGTTCAAACTCACTTGAAAAAGGGCTTTTCGCAACATATTGGTAATACAAGTTTCTTCTTGTTAAAGTTCATTAGTAAGAATCTAAACGCAACATATTTTAGCAGAATAAACTATAAAAGCCCAATGAGCAGCCACTATGGATGAGAAAGATAATCCCGAACACATTCCACGAATATCAAATTGACTAATTACCTTGGCCGTACATGGTTACTGTTTATATCTTCACCAATGAAAAGCTAAGAATGTCTCCTCCACTTCACACCACCGTCTCTTGCAAACACAATGTTAATATTAAAATAGCTGGAGCTGATAGGAGGAAGAAAATCCATATTGTTTCTAACCTTGAAAGTTTTAATAGAGTTTGTTACAATGTACTAGTGTAAATATGTTACATACACAAGTAACAGCTGAAACTGATCTTTTTCAAGGGCTATCACGCCACACCTTGCGATGCAAGCAGTGTCATAGATGCATTTCCTATCTCGATATCAGAGCTGGAGAACAAGTTAACCTGCAACTTAACTATTTGATGGGAGGAGGTAAATAGTTCATCCACCCAATCACCACAGAAGCCTGCTAAAAAAAGTATGAATGATCATCTGACAATCAATGTTCGCAACTCCTTTCAAGTGATATCTCTCACCTCCACTATTTTCAATGTTAGTAACAACATAATTATCTTGTCCAGATAA
Organism: Erythroxylum echinodendron; assembly: GCA_027575705.1. Classification (NCBI taxonomy): domain Eukaryota; kingdom Viridiplantae; phylum Streptophyta; class Magnoliopsida; order Malpighiales; family Erythroxylaceae; genus Erythroxylum; species Erythroxylum echinodendron. The sequence continues at coordinate 8,019,746 of JANZXR010000003.1, forward strand.
AAGGGATCAAGGTTGAAAACTTAATATTCAACCAAACAATCCACCAGTTCCTAGTTCCCCTTGTTGTAACTCCTTTCGCCGCTGCTCTTCCAAAGGATCTGGACTCTTCATTATCCTTCGCAGACGCCTGATTGTAAGATTAAAAAGATCAAACATAAATATAAATAAAAAGAAGAATTCTACTTAAAACTCAATACTTTCTAATTTCCAGTCAGTACAGGATACCTGTCTTGAGCATGTTGAGCAGGAAAAGTAGGCATAAAATCTTTTGACTTTGGAAGAGGAACTTCACGAAACCACTCATGGTTAAGAGCAGCTTCAGCAGTTATTCGCTGAAAGATGGGCAAATATCACCACATTATTAAATCCACTCCAGAATATGAAATTAAAGAACCTAGTTAAAATATTGTTATCTACCTTCTCAGGGTCATAGGTGAGAAGTTTGTTTAACAAATCAAATCCAGAATCAGATAGCACCGGCGAACCAGTGAAAGATGTAGCTGGGAATTTCTTACGCAGTAAGTTATACCTGAAAGGAGCATACCAGAAGGTTAACATACAAGAAAAGAATGATGATTAACTGAAAGTGTCACCAATAGAGCCCAGATAGCCAGACCAGAATCACCCAGCTGGAAGCCTGGGAAAACAGTGGCAAAAATAAGAACTTAATGCTGTTGTAAATCGCAAAATAAATGTATGAAAAGCCAGTACTTACTGATGCTTAACAAAATTGACCTTGACCCCAGGCAACTTGGAAAACCCAGGCCATATTGTCTCATTCGGGGTACCAAGGGTGCGAAAAATCTGTAATTGAGGTAAAAACTAGTCAGCTCACTGCCAGCTAAATAAAGATATCGTGCCTTTTGAGTACGATACAGATTAGTGATCAAAATCAAGACAAAGATAACAAAATAAGAGTACATTTTCTCTTCTATTATATGTTATTTTTGCATGGAATACCTTGTCAAGTTGATCAAATTCAGTTTTTCCATTGAATAAAGGCTCCTTTGATAATAGTTCAGCCATAATACAGCCTAAAGACCACATGTCAATAGCAGTTGAATACTGCTTAGCTCCTAAAAGCAGTTCAGGTGCCCTGCAAGCACACCAAATAACCTCAAGAATGGCACCCCTAAACATAGAAACAGATAGCGACCAAGATAAACCTTATGGTTTGTTGGGAACAAACAGGAAAGACAAACACTTCAATATTTTCCTAGGTTGAATTGTACGTGTACAACTCGTTTTTATCACCACCACAAGTTACGTTTAAGGTTGAAAAGAGTGGAAGTAACTACATAATAGCAGAAAGTTGTACAATCATGGTTCTTAGCAGTAGGAAAGAATCAAATATAGCAATTGAGCTTTAGGCATGCATGCATAGTTGGTTAACCAAATATTGTCTCATCCAGCATAACCATTATCTAAAATCTCAAAAATGCTTTCAAGCAAATCATAAAATTAAAAAATCTAAGCAGCACATAACTGCACCACATAAAACAAGAAGTAAGCCTTCATGAAGATGTTAAACCAACGAAGTAAATTGTATGAATTGGAAGTATAAGGAACATAGGACAACAAGAAGAACAACAACAGAGTGAAGCAATGTTTACCTGTACCAAAGAGTAACAACTAAATGAGTATATGGTTTCAATGGGCTTCCATATTGACGAGCCAGCCCAAAGTCACATATCTTCAACTCTCCCCTATTATTTAACAATAAATTTGATGTCTTCAAATCTCGATGAAGCACCCAATTGTCATGCAGATACTTGATACCCTCTAATAGCTGAAGCATTAAACATTTGACTTCACTCTGACTAAATGGCTGCTTCATGGACTCCATGAGTCCTTTTAAATCATGCTCCATGTACTCCATTACCATGAAGATGCTATCAAGGTTACTCCCCACCACAACTTCTTTTACATCAACAATGGATGGATGGTGAAAGGAAAGAAGAATGTTAATCTCCCTCAGTGATGTTAGGGGAAAACCTTCCCGTTCTTTCTCCATCTTGACCTTCTTCAAAGCAACAACTTCACCTGTCTTCTTATCTCTAGCCCTATATACAACACCATAAGTACCTTCATCTATCTTATTCAGTCTCTCAAACTCATCAACACTTCTACAACCCAAAAGCATGTTAACACTTCTTTGAGGAGCTCCTGCAGGTTCTGGTGTCTCACGAGAATCATCTTCATCCCCTGAGTCAGTATCAGAGTGGCCACTACTCCCATCATTGTCATGTTCTTCATCAATAACCATGTAATCATCCTTCTCAGAATCATTGCCAGTTTGAGACCTTGCACGACTGCCTCGCTCATCAGCAGATGAGCTGCCTTTGACTCCATCAGAACCCTCCCTCCTCATGTCTCCAAACTCTGGGGTTAATGACTTATTCCGCAACCTCAAATCCGATGACTCCACCTGAGACACCTTTTTCCTTCTTTTAGACATCTCCTGATCCTCTACAATTTCCCCTTCATCAACAGGAGAATTGTCACCAGCCGCCCATCTTGAAGATGATATATTCCGTGTTGGTACATAATCCTCATCATCTACTTGCCCTTCACGATCAGCACCCACCTGCCTATCCTCCTGAGGTGAAGAAGTTAACTCAACAGGAGACTCCAGAGAGTCCAACATGGAATATCCAACTGGCTCTTCAGTCCCTGGACCTGTTCCTGGTGAAGAACGATGAAAAGTTTGCTGTATATTCCCTTTAATGGGAGATATTTCTACACCTCCATCTGGGATAACACTAGGTGACTGGCGGTAAGACTTGGGTAGAGGTGGCGGTGGAGGAAGTGTGGTTGCTGCAGCATTTATCCTGCCTTTCGATGAATGATTTATTTCTTTCTCATCTCTATCCCAAACAATAGGAGAAAATTTTCTCTTCTTCTCTACAGGAACCTGAGTACCATTCTCCACTACTTTAGC
>JANZXR010000003.1:8022786-8036590 GCA_027575705.1 Erythroxylum echinodendron
CACTAGAATAAGCAATACGAAGCAAAAGAAACCAACCTCAGGTCAGCTACAAAACCCAAAATTAACTTTTGAAACCTCAAAATAAGAAACAAACAGAACAGACCGCCCTAGAAATCAAACAGGAAGCAATGAGGAACAAAAGTAAAAGAAAAGACCAAGAAATATGTAGACAAGGAGACAGAAAGCGGGATGTGGATTTGAAGGCTAGGGTTAAGAGAAGTGAAATTGAGAGGAAAATTATGGCTTACCGGGAAGGAAAAAGGCGTCGATCGGAGCGAGAGAAAGGGGGGCGAAATTGAGAAGAAAGCAAACAGCAGACGCTATCAAAGAGAGAGAGAGAAAAAGATTAGGGCCTTCCAGTTTTTTAAAAGGCTGCGCGTGCTTTTATCTCCAATCATGGGGCTTTCACGCTTTCTTTTTCTCTTCTCTAACAAATAAAAATAAGATATACATTATAAGACGTCTTTATATTATATGAACAATAATTTTAATTTATTTAATTGAATTTTACGCATTTTTTATTCTCTTAAATAAACAATTTTAGGAATTAAAAATAAATCATGGAAAATTTTTGAGCCCGAAAGCTGTGACCATCTATTTTATTCATAATGGTATACTTTTTGCTTCACTAGAAAGGAGTGATTAGGTAGCCATTTTGAATCAAATCAATTAGTTTAAGTACTTAGAATTCTTAAAGATGAACCTAGATCAATGATAGAGTTGCTCGGTAATTATAAGATCATAAGTTCAAGTCACGAAAATAATCTTTTTAGAAAAATACAAATAAAAGATTGCATATATTATGTCCTTTTTTAACTCCTAAAATATAGAGGAGTACGTATTAAGTACGTAGATTTTAATTTCGGTTCTTAATTTAAAATCTTTTAAGACTGTTGGATTTAGGGACTACAACATTGTTAAATTTCTTTACAAATTAAAATTAATTTAGTTTGTTATTAAACTTACGCACAGCACATCCCAACAAGAAGTGAGACACTTGAAGATCCTAATCTATGGACCCCAATTTGATAGCCTGATTTTGACCCAAATTTTTCGGGTCATAGATCAGCCTGACTAAAATATTAAAAATGGCGTTGTTTTCTATTTTTAAAAAAATATAATTAGATAGGCCGGGCTTGAGTCACGGGTGGCCAGCTCCGATCATTGACATGCATAAGGTTAGGCTTACAAGCACATGAACAAGTCCACACTAAAATTTGGAACAATGTGCTCCTGCTCTTCTTACATCTTTTGACTACTACAGAAGCATTTCTAGGATAGTTTATTCATTGTACTTGTTCCCAACACAGTTACGTAGCTTGGAATTGAGGCTAATATTATAGAGAAGAATCTCCTTAGATTAGATAAAGAACGTGTTTAAACATCAAAGAAAGTTTTGGTATGGTGGCTCTTCAACAAGCAGCAGCAATAAAACTGAAGATTGAGCTCTTATTCAAGAGTTTTGATTGTCTGTCCACTCGAAGGTCATTGAACAAGTGTTCTTAGCAGGGGACAATCGTATCACCCTCCTCTTCAAACTGCATTGATAGGTGAGATTTAAGTTCCAGTTTTCTATATTCCTCTACAAGTTATTTTTCATTAGAAGAAATAAATGTCAGGGGCACAATAACGAACTTCTCATGATATTCTGCTTGCATGAATTATACAGATAAACTAGTCTCTCTTGCTCATTCAGTATCAGAAATGTTTTGGGTGAACCCATTTTAAGAAATTGAAATATGAAATGATCCCGCAAATAAGCAAATTATGCAAATATGGAAAAAGTGACAGGAGAATGGTTATGGAAGATTATTGAAAATATGTGGAACATATTATCCATTATTGCTACCAGCAAAGGGATGGCAACTTAAAAGAGAATGATGAGGGCAAGTGACCTTTCCTTCTTATGTAATCTGCCCTTTCAGAAGTCTTAACAGCTTTCTCATTCAGCTTGGCCTCTGCATTTGCACGTTTCTCTTCAGCGACTCTTTTAGTTTTTGCGAGTTTGTTCGCCAACTTTTCTTCTGCTCGAGCTCTCAGTCTCTCAGCTTTCACCTGTGATTTAGACATTCATACATACATGCATAAGATAGCTGAACCACCATGCTATTCTTAGCTATAATCAATAACTGGTAGTCAGTAACTGAGTAGGAAGAAAACGAATCAGATGGTTCTATGATAAAGATTTTCACCAGAAATAGGTTTGGTCCAGTCGAAGCATAGTTGCAAACATGATTAAATTCACAATAAGCAAGGAATGTAAATGCAGCAATTTTAGAAATTATATTCACTTGTTCCAGGGCAATTTATCAATTTCGAAAAGCTATATGTGGCAGATCAGATTCATGCTACTCTCCAAATTAGATCACAGCAAGTCTGTTCTGGTGGACTAAAATTTGTAAGTGGTCCTGCTGATGGTAAACTAAAGAACTGAATTACCGGGCCTGAAGAGCAAATGCAAGATCTTCTATCCAAAGATAGACCTGGTCTGCCCTAAAACGAGGCTAATAAACCTCCTAGGTAGAGAAATACCTCCGTTTTCCTCATTTCCATTTCTGCCTTCCTTTTCTCATGATTTTCCCAGGCTTGTATCTTCACCTCTTCACGCTTGTATCTGCAGATGACCAATATTATCATACATCTAAAATTCAAAATACCAAACTGAGAAAGCGGAAAAAGAATAAAAAGTAATAGTACTCACCTGGCCATGTATTTGGCACGCTCTGCCTCATCCCAAGCCACTGCTCTCTTTTCCAGGGGATTCACCTGTCTTGCTTGATCTAACTCCTCATTCTCGTTCACCTTGGAACCATTTGATTCTTCAATATAACGCCTGTTTGTACTTCCTCTGGCAGCAGAACCAGGTTCACCTGTAGTCTCACTCAATGGTGCACCTTGTTGATACCCTTCTGAGCCTTGCAATGCAAGTTGACATCTAGCAGGAGTTGAAGATCCTGAAGATATAGGGCTTCTGGCTACAGGAGTTCTAGCTCTTATTGGTGTTGCTGTTCTTGAAGGCTCTTGGCTTGCTATAGGTGTCATTTCAGTCCCCATATCCCGAACACATATTGATCTAACAGCAGAGGTTGATGAGTTCTGCACAGGTTTGGTGATTCTCCAAACTGAGTCATTATAGTCCACTTTTTTTGTCTCCACTTCATACTGATTCTTAACTGGAGCAGGGCAACCATTTGTCGCTTCTCCAGCTTCTTCTTCACTTGAATAGTCCTGTTCTTGCTGTGGAACAGGTGTTATCAGTCTCCTGTCATCAGCATTTGAGTTTCTTGGCTTACTTTGGTTTTTGTCTCCTCCTCTTGACAATCCCACCAGCCATTTCTGAGCATCATCCCATTTTGATGGTGTCGGTTTGCCTAAAGCTGTTCTATGATGAGAATTCCGATTAGCCCCGTTTCCTTTATGGAACTCAAAAGTAATCGCACTGCTACTCGAAATCTCCTGAGCAACTCCATGGTTGTAGCACCCCTTATCCTCTATAGATCTCATTCTCTCAACAAAGCTTTGCACAAGCGGACATAAGAAATTATAATGTGACTGTGACAACTAAGAGCTAAGGAATCCTACTTGATTCACTATGCTAATCTGTGAATACCCCACCTTCGAAGAGGATATTATGAAAGGTAAAATGGTCAAGATCCTAGATATAAACTAGTTTAAATAATAAACTAGGAGCAGTAACAGATCTGGGGCCTATATATAGGACCCGAGTACATTGCCATTTTAACACTTAGTTTCTACTTTACCATGAACTTAGGGGACTATAACCACAAGGTGATCACCTGAAGATTAACCAAAGATTGCCGCATAGATTTTCTTCAAGACATACATGACCAAACACAAAGGACACATTAAACCTCTTTACCAACACACTATGCAGAAATCCCTGGTTTAACTTTACGAGTCATAGATAGGAGAGATCCCAAATGGTACCATCAAACAAAAACCAATCATGTAAACAAGGAACCTCGAAAATATCTCGAGCTAGCTTCTGTCACTTGGGACCTAGCTGCATTAAAACCCTGATGGACAACGAAAGGTTCCTCAAGTTAAACTCTACTCATCCATATCTTACAACAAAGAAAGAGAAGAGGGAGTAAAAGAAAACAAAAGAAAAAGACTAAAACAGCGTATAGCAAGTACGTTCTGTCTATTAAGCCTCAAAATCAGAACCCATCAAAAGCTTCATAATTGTTAGAGAGCCCACCAGAATATTGATCAAATAACTCATCTTTATGGTTTCACAGCAACAGTAAAAGCTCAATAAACATAAGGGTTTTACAGGAAAAGCTCATCAGCAAAGAATAATCCGTTAAAAACTATCGATTTTGCAGACAAACCAGGAGGAGGGTTACAAGATGGGATGGTTTAGATCCATCTTTAACATTAAAATACTAAAGAACAAACAACATTGCATGGTGGAAACTTGAACCGGCCAGCATTTGTGGCAGTAATACTAACAAAATAACACATTATAATAACCAAAAACCATAACTTTTTTTTCACGTCGAAACTTGTGCAAGTGTTTTATAACCAAGTGAGACGGCCTCTACGGTTGCCCCTTTAACGGTAACTAAACGGCAGTCGCTTGCTGATGGGAGACACGTGGACGGGGTAGATACACCGGAGAGTGGTGGTGGCTCGTGGGCTGGGCAAACGTTGTGCTCTTCTGACCTTTTCACGTGGCTATGATGGGCTACGTGGGGCAGTGGTATATAGTATTATATTAATAATAGTTTTGATGAATTGACTGTTTATGAATTGATCGGGTGTGGTCTCGTTTACATCTCTGACCATGGTCCCGCAACCAGTGGGTACCGGTAAGTGAGTTGGCAGCGTTAGCATGTTGCTCCTTTGGTTGGGACCACTAAGACTTTTATTTCCTTCTGGCCGCCACGTGGGATGTCCCAGGCCCCACAATTATATTGGGTTCCAATTTTTAGTTTACACAATTAATGTAATATTTATTAATAAATTATTTATTTTATTAATATAAATAATTTAAATATATATTAATTAATATTATTTTAAATGTCAATCAAATTTCATTTAAAATTTATATATTTAAATTTTAATTATATTTATTAATAACTTTTAAATTTAATTAATATATTTAATAATATTAAATTAAATTAAATTATTCGTAAATTTTATTAAAATTTAAGATATTTAAATAATTAAATAATATATAATTTAATTTCGGAGCTTGTCATTCAAACCGGACATAACATAACCAACCCAACTGTCCATCACTCCGTCTACGTTTTTCGGGAACATTAGCTTTGCTCAGTCTTTTGAGTCGTCAAATGACTCAAATCTCCATGACTAATCTCTATCTCTAAAGTGAGTTCTTTTGTCATGGTGATGGGGATTTTAGGGTTTATGAGAGGTTTTAGTGCTCGTGTCTATAGAGGTAAACCTAGAACTAAAACTTACCCACGTGGCTATAATGTACAACCACGAGCCTTATCGCAGTTCAAATGTTCTGATGCTGACGATTCAATGCTTCCAGTTTTGATCGTTGGTGCAGGACCTGTCGGTCTCGTTCTCTCTATTCTTCTGACCAAATTGGGTAATTCATCAAATCCCTTTATTGTTTTCGGTTTCATTTTTATTTTGTTTCTTCTTGTTTGTTTGGTTAGACAGAAAATAGTGGGGATGGTATTTGCATTATAAGATTGTTTTGAAGTTCCAAGCTCCTGCATTTTTGATGATGTAGTATGAAATATGCTGACAGGGTGACTATGGTAATGTCATTTGACGAGGCAATAGTGAGAAATGAAGATTCAACTATAGGATAGTGGATGGAGCTGGCGTTATGAGTTCACTTTAGTTTTTGATCTGCAGATTGTATAATTCGGGAAAAACCAACTATATTTAAAGCTTGGTCGTCCATGTTTAGTCAATCTCTACTGGGAGCTTTTTTATTTTGGAAAGATAGGTTCTTGAGGCGTGGTTTATGGTCTTGGAATTATAAGGGTGTTTGATGGCTTCTGCAGGGGTCAAATGTTCTGTTCTGGAGAAAAACAAGGCATTTTCAAACCATCCACAGGCTCACTTTATCAACAATCGGTCCATGGAGGTTGCTTTCTTGTGCATAGTTTCCAGTCATATTGTTTCTGCTTGTTTCTGCAGTAGCGTACTTAGTTTTGTTGCAATGATTTGAATGGTAGATTTTTCGCAAGATTGATGGTCTTGCTGAGGAGATTCAAAGGTCACAACCACCGGTAGATTTATGGAGGAAATTCATATATTGTACTTCACTGACTGGTCCAATTCTGGGATCAATAGACCATATGCAACCCCAAGGTTTGTGAATAACGTTTATTATAATCTCACTGATAGAACTGAATGCCTACTAGGCATGCCATGATCTTGCGCTGTGAAAGTACATAACTGTTTTACTGCCATATATGCTGACTCTTGGGAATATCCCTCATCCCTTAAGTCCTAGAAATAGATGATATTCTGTAATCAAATATTCTTGTTATTTGGCATACAAAGACTGAGTCTTTTAGTTTGTTCCCCAGATTTTGAAAAAGTTATGAGCCCAGTTTCTGTTGCGCACTTTTCACAGTACAAGTTAACTAGGTTGCTGCTTAAGAAGCTAGAAGACCTCAATTTCCATATTCTTAAACATGCTGGACTGGAAGACCAAAATATTGGACCCATCAGGGCAAGGGAATTGCTAATGGGTCATGAATGTGTGGCGATCAAATCCAGTGGCCAATTTGTTACAGTGACAACTTCTCGTCTTGAGGGAGGGAAAAATGTTGAAAGAAATATTCATTGCAAAATTCTTGTCGGTACTGATGGTGCAGGAAGTACTGTGAGGAAGCTTTTGGGAATACAGCTCAGGGGTGAAAAGGACATGCAAAAGCTTGTCAGTGTCCATTTCTTAAGCAGAGAACTTGGGCAATACTTGATAAATGAGAGACCTGGAATGCTATTTTTCATTTTCAACACTGAAGCTATCGGGGTTCTTGTTGCTCACGATCTCCGACAAGGTGAATTTGTAGTGCAGGTAGAAAAGTTTTCAGGATTGCTTTTCCAATTTTTTCCTGCTTTGGTAAACATGTACTAACAATCAGCTATTGTTTTCTGCTCACTCTTAGATGCCATTCTATCCTCCACAGCAAAATCTTGCAGATTTCAATCCTGAGGTACTGTCTATTCATTGTCGCTGAGTTCCAGGAACTGAAACTTGACAGAAGGATATCCTCAATTAACTTTTTACTGCTTTCAAGTATTAATGCAAAAATTTAGACTGAGCGTAAGATCTCATTGGTTTCTTAGCACCGTGGAAACTCCTAAGTTGCTATTTAAAAAAATTTTTATCACAAGTTTGGATATCAATAAGGTTTTTACTGCTTTGTTTTCCATGTTGCTTTTCCGATTTGATTACATTTTCTTTGAAGGTTTGAACCTGCTATAGATGTGCAGGGAGTTAATTTTCAAGTTGGTTGGTCACGAGCTTTCTGACATGGATGTCATCGATATAAAGCCATGGGTGATGCATGCTGAGGTTGCTGAAAAGTTCATAAACTGCAATAATCAAGTAATAATTGCTGGTGATGCTGCTCATCGATTCCCTCCAGCTGGTGGTTTTGGTGAGTTGCCATGGTTTTTTGTACTTTGTATAGGCGAAATTGTTGAGAGTAGGGAGATATGACTTAGCAATTGCTGATAATACATTTGGGAAGGATGTACTATCATTATTTTTTATGTCCATATCTGACTAAGGATGCTCAGTAGGCACTTCCTTTCTGTTTCTTTTTATTGACATGCACTTAGTAACACTCTAAGACAAACAGGATCTGTTAATATTGCAGGAATGAACACCGGTATTCAAGATGCTCATAATCTTGCCTGGAAGATAGCTGCTGTTACAAAGGGGATTTCACCATCTTCAATTCTTCATACTTATGAATCAGAGAGGAGGCCGGTACTAGTCTTTCTTTGTGTCTCTATCATAATCTGCTATTCTATTATTAACTGTCATCTGTTCTTGGCCCTCAGATTGCAATTTTTAATACAGCTCTTAGTGTCCAAAATTTCAAAGCAGCTATGGCAGTTCCTACTGCACTTGGCCTTAATCCAACCATTGCAAATTCAGGTGGCCACTCTTACTCTTTTATTTGTTCATACTTGTTTTAATGGTAACTTCATTCAGTTTAAGAAACTATTTTACCAAATGTTTGTTTCCTACATGATTGTGGTGTTTCTTTTCCTTATATAATTAACCTCTATAGCCAGTTCTTTCTATACTAATACTCAAAAATTTTTCCCTGCTGTATTATCAGTGCATAGAGTCATGACAAGTGGAATTGGTTCATTATTCCCTTCTGGAGTACAGAAGGTAATTTTGGAAGGAATTTTCACACTTGGTCGTGCACAGCTCTCAGAATCTCTTCTAAGTGAGAGAAACCCACTTGGATCTTCAAGGATTGCTAAATTAAGGCGTATATTTGAAGGAGGAAAGAGCCTACAGCTTCAGTTTCCTGCCGAGGATCTCGGTTTCAGGTACATGTGAGATATGAAAATTTCAATTTTAACACAAGATAAACTGTTCAATGCCAACTTATCACAATATGTAAGCTGAGGGCCTCTTAAGTCTGACTGACATTAAGTTCCTAGGCTTTCTTTGATTAAATTGCATTTATTGTCTAACTTATGGCATCTTGGTGGATGTATGATCACGTTCATAACTTTATTGAATGAAGATAGCCTTTCTCACTAATTGTTGTTCTGAACTGTAGAGTAGCTGTTAGAAAACAAGATAATAACTTTTCTTTCAAAGGAGATAATATCTTCAATGATGTGACATTTTTCCACGTTCAATAAAGAAAAGAATACATGTTTGAATCAATTCCAGGAGGTATTCATGATGGTTTTCTAATATTAGGTACTTGAAAGGAGCGCTAGTTCCTGGTAATGATTTTGACGTGAGGGATGGACAGGAGCCACCAACTGGTCGTCGAAGGGAATATGTCCCTTCTGCAAATCCAGGATCAAAGTTGCCCCATATGGAAGTCCGGTTGCTCTCTAATTTGCCTAGTGAGGTATGCAGTTATGTTGTTTAATATTGCCTTTTATTGACATCCAAAGAGAGGATTCAACCAAAATGCGTCCTCTCCCTACACTTCCTAAATGCTTATCTCGATCTGTTTAACTATGAAACTAGGTTTCTCAAGTTAAGGAGTTGGCTACTGGTAACCTTAAACTAAAATTTCTCTCATACCATTTTTCGTCTTCTAATTTTCACAACAGGGAATAAGTCATATCTGTAAAGGATGCTTGTTTCACTTTGAATTGATTCTATTCTTAGGTTTCAAATGATTCTGTAGGTGACAGTATCAATCCTTGATATTTTATCTGTGGACAAGCTTGAGTTCCTTCTCATTATAGCACCACTCAAGGAGTCTTACCATCTTGCCCATAGTGCATTCAAAGTGGCTGAGGAATTTAAGGTTCCCATTAAAGTGTGTGTGATATGGTCTGCTGAGATTTCCAAGGGAGTTGAAACGAGTAAAAGGGCAATGGCACCTTGGCAGAACTATGTAGATGTTGTTGAAGTAAAAAAACCACAGACTTCATTATCTTGGTGGAGTATGTGTCAGATGAGTGACAAAGGCGCCATCCTAGTTAGGCCTGATGATCACATAGCATGGCGAGTGAAATCAGCTGTTGAGAAGGATCCAGTTTTAGAAATGAAAAGGGTTCTCTCTTGTGTTTTGAGGCTGAAATAACAAGGTTGAAGAATAAATTAGAGAACTGTCTTCCCCTCATTTTAGCAATTAAGCATTGGGATATTGTCAACATTCCATCGAAAGCTCTCCATTGATCATTCAAGAGGAAGTTTTTGCTATGATCCAACAATGTAATCTGGCTCCACTGAAGTGTCGGGGTAGGAGTTGCTGTGCCAGCTTCAGAGTTTGACCTGGTTTGCTATTGAAAAACGAAGTTGTAGCTGCTCACATAGTAAGGCTTAATAACTTTCAAATTATTTACAAAGATTAAAATACTCGTAGAAACAGATGAGGAGAATTGCTGGTTCATGGAGTACTTTATTTTGAAAAAGGGGTTCATGGAGTACTTGTTGAATGTCAATAACAACAGGACTGATGCACACCCTTCATTCACTGTTAGTTTGTAGGTACCTTTTGCTCTGATACAAGAAGGTTCCAAAGTTTGTTTTTATCATATTTGGGGGGTTAGCTCCTGATTTTCTTAATTTAAGTGCAAAACTTAAAAGAGCCAAAAAGCAAATAGTGGCCATTCCGCTGCACTGCCCCATTTCCTGCCAATTATGCATTTCATAGCAATCTGATGTTAAGTTGAATGGTTAAAAGAGCTAAATTGTTCAATTAAAGTTTAGTATGGTGTATTTAACACTTTTGTATACTTATCAAATTACATATGACAATTTTAACATTAATGACTATTATATTAGACAATTCAATCAACAGAATAGTATCTGTTTAATGTTTCAATATCGACAGTTCTATGAATGAATGTTCCCAGTAAATAGAATAGAAGCTTAGATTGCAAGCTTTAAAGGACCGTTAATTCACATGGCAAACGGCACAATTCTTCTGTTCTTTGTTGTGAGATTGGCCGTCTGGTTTGATGTTACAAAGACATCCCGATCCCCTTTGGTACTATCTTTGATTAGCTGCTAAGACAATCAAACGACCAATAACTGCTGTAACAGCACCGAGCAAACCACCAGCAATAACCTATAATAAAACTTCACTCATTAGCAGGATGAAATATGCAAACATAGTTTCCCAGATTAAGCTTCCTGAAAGAACAGTAATGCCAAAAGTTATACTAGTTTTTAGTTGGTTTTGTAATTGTCAGAAGAATACTCCAATGCTAATTCATTACAAGGCAAACATTGCAGCTGAAATAGAGAATGATTGTACACAGGCCGACTATCCGATGATTTTGAGGATGAAACAGAAAAGAGCACCTCAAATGGGATAAGAAACTATCTAGATCTATACAATTTAAACGATAGTTTATCAGACGTCAAGTAGAATGTTTATTTTGACCCTTTCAGAATTCAAGAGTTGGCTATTAGTACTTTTAATACTACACGGTAAATTTAAGGAGAAAATCATCTTCTCCATGCACTACAAGAACTTGATTGATTGGCTGTCATTTTATGCTATAATGATCTAACATAATCCAATATGCCAAACCTGAGGAGGAGTGTGACCAAGAAGTTCACGAAGCGGCCTGCTCTCAGCCAGAGGATGTTCAGAAGGAAGTTCATATACAATTTGATTCAGGACCTGAAGAAACAGAAGCAACAAGTGAACATGCATCTTATTGGCCAAAATTGGAAATGATCAAACAAGAAGCACCTATCACAATTCAGTGATGAATCATGCAAAGAAAAAGAGAGGAGAAAAACTAAGAAACATGGGAGGATGAAGAAAGCGATAATCAAAGAAAGAAAGTAAATCATCAAACCTCTGCTTGGCGTCCAGCCTGAAGCCTTACTCCAGTTGCATCATACATTACCTGCCAAAATATTCTACATCAAAAACTTTCTATATGAATATCTGAACAAAACAGTGGGAAAAAGGAACATACAACTGATGCTAAGATAAAAGCAGTTGCAAATAATGATCCTCCAAAGCCTTCTTGAAAACCAATTGCCATAGCAAGAGCAGTAACAGTAGCAGAATGAGAAGAAGGCATTCCGCCAGATCCAACAAGTTGCTTGACATCCCATCGTCTCTCTTTATACCTGCAAATCTAGTAAATATATAAGACTCTTAACAAAAACAAAATAATGGCACGAAGGCATAAGAAATGCAGATGAGATTTTCACAGCACGAAAAAGTAGTTTAGACAAGCCTAAAAGCTAACATGACCAAGGAAAAATGAGTTGAAAAGGTTCTGACATATAGGCTGTCGTGATACCAAAAACCTGTTAAATAGTTCTCTCATTCTATCTGCTTTCAAAGAAAGATAAGGTCTTTGACCAATCGCATTTGATTCCTAGAGCAAATGAATTGTATCCAATGACAAGGTTCCTGCACCTTGGCAGCAGAAATATGACAGGATCTTGATACTAGACTCTCAAAAAATGAGAATTAATTTATGTTCTGTCGACTTTGAGATTTCAAACATTCCATGATCCAACTAAAGCATGTGCAGTTAAGTAGAAGCAAGCAAGATTCTTGTCAACTGATGTCTTACATACATGATAAAGCACCCAATTTTGGAAAATTATCTAGAAACTAAGCTATAAAAAAATGGTCTAATTAGAGACGACGCTTGAGAACGAAGAAAGGGAACAATAAACACAACACCAAAGAAAAAACACACAACAGATCCAAATCAAAGACAAAATACCAGGAGGTAAAGAACTTGATAGATTGGGCAATAGCGAAGGCAACAAGAGCAGATATAAGAGGGTAGTTGGTCAATATCGACGACGAGAACGAGGACGGTGAAGAAATCGCGTTCTGGGTCGAAGCATCAGACCCCATCTCCTCCAATTCACGGTCAATTCTCAAGCTTTTCTAGGAAGTGGGCAGAGAATAAAATACCCGGAAAGGAGGAATCTTGTAGGAATATGCAGAAATGTTATTGTGAAAAGGAAAGATCTTTTTCGTAAATTCTTTGTGTTCTTAGCTGCAATAAACAAGAACAGAGTTTGGGTTCGTTTGAAAGAAGAGAAAGGAAAAGGAATGGCTGCGACTGGAAACGGTTTTTATACGACGCGGTTTGGTGTTTGGCGATTTGGTCTGGGTTGCTTCTTCAAAGTTTTGGTAATCAGACAACTAACGGTCTGCCTGAGTTCTTTGTTAACTGAATATGCTGTCTTTGTATCTTGAATATGCCAATACTTAGCATTTAGAGATGAAATCCTGATCATTCATTACTTGAGCACTCCTTAAAGTGAACGAAGTTACTCTTCTTATGTTTGTTTCATCATTATAAAGTTTTTAGCCACTCCTTAATTAGATCTGTTATGATCGATTGATATTAAAAAATATATCAAGATAGAATTTAGATTTATAACAGATCGGATTTCAACGGATTTAATTATATGCTCATCGTTCAATAATTATTAATTGTTATAGTTGTGAAAGTTGGAGAAATGCCTTCATCACGATTTATTAGTCAAGTCAAAGTTGGAATTTCTTCCAAATTAATAGAAAGAAAGACCAATCTATGTATAACTTATCTAAGTTGTTTTCGTGACTCAATAACCATCTAGTCAGCTCCTTTGGCTATTCTTACTTCCCCGACCATGGGCTCGCTGGAGGACCTCCCCCAGCTATTATTGGAGATACCTAGAGCAGGGGGAACCTTTCTTTGCCTCTAATGCCTTTCCACCTCTGTCTCAGGAGCTGCTTGTGGGGACTCCTCCTGCGAAGAACACTGAGAAATCGAGCGTTGATAACGCCAATCTTGGAACCCTTCAGAATGTTGGAGCTTAGAAAACCAAGCTATAGACACAGCACCATAAGGGAGAGTTGAGGATTTTTTCCCAATGCCCTAAAGAATGGGGTACTCTCTTATCCTCTTGAGCTGTTGAATGTTGGTGCGCAGACATGCTCCTCGACATTGGTTGGCTTCTTTTGGTCCAAACGTCTGGCTTTTCCAGTGGTCAATGCCTGGGCAAAGGCACGGTGGAGTAAGAAAGGGCTTGAGAAGGTGCTGTTGCGGGAGGCTAAATTCTCGGCTTGTTACGGTTTTGTATTTCAAACCGTGATATATGCTAAAAATAAGGGGGAGTGCTGACTATAGGACACCCCGCCAA
>JANZXR010000003.1:8054780-8070878 GCA_027575705.1 Erythroxylum echinodendron
TCTGGCCTCCAACAAGCCTTAAATGTTTCTTTGGACAATACTTGATCAAATGTTCACGCAGATGCGAAGTCCCGTTCTTACCTTTAGCAGAAAGCTTCCCTTTGCAATGCTTACACTCAGCCTTATCAACACCTTTCACATTCACCAAAGTAAACTCTAGCCATACAAGAGAAGTACGTTTTTTGCTTTTAGTTGCACCACGATCACCAGAGTCCATAGCTACAAGATTCTCAGACATCTCTTTTAACTTGTAAGTCGCAAAAAAAACAACCTAAAAAAATTAACTTAGTAAATGATTAGTTGTCCAAGGCTAACTTTGACAAATAAAAGTCAAATAAAATAAAGTCTTTATTTCAATTTTCACCTCATCCCTTACATTTTATAAGCTTAATATAGTTTTGACTGATTACTATTATTCTCTAATAAACAATTTTAATTTTTCAATTAGGAATAAGGTAGTAATCTAGCTTTGAAAATCAACCACATATTCACGTTACATGATGTTCACAGATCACAATACTAGAAAAAGTGTACAACGAAGATTCCAGTGGCAAGCATGCAGTATTTATATGACTACTTATAAATTCAAAGTCACTAAAGATCATCCTGCTATGGTAAATGGACATTTCAGAATTTTTTCCTAATAATGAGATGTTTTTCGAAACATCCATGAGCGACTTAAATGCAACAACATTGAGACTTACAAAGCAATTGCCAAAACAAGGATACTCAGATCGGGATGTTGGTGCCGGTGACCAGTAAATATCAGAGAACCTTGAGATACAGTTGGTGTCGATGACTGAAAAACCACTGCACTAATTGGGAGGTTGACCACAGGCAGTGACAGGCATAATAAGACGAAGATAATGAAAGGAATAGGCTTGCCAGTTGCCACTGAAAGTCGAAAACTACAGAGATAACGAAGGGAATAAGCTTGCCACTGGCCCACTGTATAAAGTAGAGAACGGCAGAGACGACGAAGCAGAAAATGGCAGAGATAAGTAGAAATCTGAATAGCCAAAAGTTTAAAAGAGTAATCGACTATTCGATTATATCAATGAGGCACGACTCCACTATCACAGCTGTCATCACTTAGTATAACATTTTCTTTATTGATAATAAGTTGGAGTAATATTGGCTATGAATGACGTGATGTAAAGGCAATTTAACAAAAGACTGCTTGATAATTATTTGCCATGGAGGTGGAATTCTCATTGACTCAATAGTCAACAAGCTTTTAAATAGACATAAGACATGTTCAACTGTGCACCACCTTAGGCCTTTGATGACCTACGCTTGTTATTGCGTTGTTAAAGTCTAGACCAATGACCATGCTCTAGTGTTTTGCCTTTTCTTCGTAAGTATACAATTGTTTGTTCTCATTAATGAGTTTATCTATCGCTAAAAAAAT
This sequence comes from Erythroxylum echinodendron, assembly GCA_027575705.1. NCBI lineage: Eukaryota > Viridiplantae > Streptophyta > Magnoliopsida > Malpighiales > Erythroxylaceae > Erythroxylum > Erythroxylum echinodendron. Next base: position 8,056,192 of record JANZXR010000003.1, read on the forward strand.
TGACATAAGATTGGATTGGGTATATAAATTGCAGGTGTAATTATGTAAGGAAAAACGTGAATGATTTAATTAAGGTAATTTGCTTTTAGAACTCAAAGGTCAGATGATTAAAATATTAATATTTTATTATATTTAATCATAAATATTTAAGAAAAATAAAAATAGAATTAATAAAAAATGGGTTGGATATGGGTATCCATCGGTTCGGGTTATTACTAGACCCATATTTAAATCCATATCCAAATCCATTTTTAAGCATCCATTTAAAATCCATTTAAAACCCATTTTTTAACCTCCATATCTATTTTTTCGGGTCGGGTAGTGCAGATATTAATCGGGTTGACAACCCACTGCCATCCCTAGTTACATATTTTAATTATAAATTCTCTCTTCGCAAATAATTTAGCAAAACTTCATAAACTTTTACAATATAATTTCACTTCATTTCTCCCATAAACTTTGACAATCTAATTTAAGTTTATTTTTCAATTTTAACTGTTATTGTTAGAGAAAATATCTTGACATTCAATCACACAAAAAAGATCATCCATAATTTGTACATTTATACATGCATCTCTAAGGGTTGAGAAAGTAAGCAACTAAGTGGATTATTTGAATAATATATTTATTTTATCACTCATTAAGAGTATCTATATAAGGCTTATATAATTTATCTTTCTCTTTGAAAAAGATTCATATTATTTTGTGAATTTTATGCATATCGGTGGCTTCTCATCTAAGCCAATAATCCTCAATACTTGATAAGTATAGCCACAATCTTCATAATAATCAAGAAAATATCTCAAAAATTATTATCTAAAATAATAATATAGACATCTTTTTCTTACCCTTTGATAATTTATAACTTAAAATGTATTTATTTATCACTAAATTTTGAAATACTATTTTTATGATATACACACTTTTAAAGTTATAAATATAGTTCTAAACCCAACAACATCTCAAACCAATTTTTTTACTTTCTTAATCAATTAAAAATATAACATAATTATACATAAAAATTGTAATCATAAATACACATCAACCAACATCAGTACTATGATCAATACATCTAATATCTTTTTAAAATGAGATTTATGAAGTGAGAAGTACATATGGACTAATAAATATGTTCATACTTTTATTGTAACAAATACCTAATTAATACAAAATTAGTTGCATTATTTATAATGAAGTACACAATATTTTTTGGTGCAACTCACTTGACAATTTTTTAAAAAATATTTCAAATAAAATATGAGCGCCTTTGACTATATTAAAATCATCAATAAATTTAATATAAGTTTCAACATTACAATAAACAAAGAAATTAATCAAGGTTCTTTGTCTTTGATTAGTCCACCCGTCGATCATAATATTACGTCATGTTGTTCCCTGAATAGACTTATTACACATCTACAATTAACTGACATTCCCTTTTTACATGAATCTCGTAATAAGAAGATAACTCAAATCCTAGGCCTATTTATGTTATGGCATATGTTACTTATTAAAAATATGGCAAATTTAAAGCATTTAAAGGAATATATGAATGATAATAAAATTTAACCCAAGCTTTTTTATATTGCAAAACAATATTCTTATCAGTCAAAATACTGTTCAAACTGAGTCGAGAATTAGCAATGGTTATTATAAAAAAATAAGAGTATATGTCAATAATAACTTCCATTGTCCCTTTATGTAATACTTGCATTGTATCATCATCTCTAAAAAATATATAATTTATGTTGAACAATCCGAGGGTCTAAAGTTAAAGGGTATGAAAAAATTATGTACAAGTTTAACAAGGCCCTCTATAGTTTGAAGCAAGTATCAAAAGTTTGGTATAATAAGATAAACTCATATTTGATTCGTTAAGGATTCAAGAGGAGTAGCAACGAAATTACACTTTATGTCAAGAGCTGTAGAGATGGGAAACAACTTATCATTTCACTTTTCTATTGAGGATTTATTTTTTATTATTGAATAATTTTAATTTTGACTTGAAACAACAATTAGAAATGTTATATTCAAGACTTGTTTATTATTTTATTCGAATAGAGATCAATCAACTCCAAGATTTTCATTTCTAAAAAATTACATAGTTGACATTTTAAAGAAATTCAAAATGAACACTTGCAAGCCTATAACAATACCATTAGCTCAAAATACAAAAAGCCTTTAAGACCGATGCTGATTTGAAAATTTATTGATATAATTTAATTCAAGAGTTTAGTTGACATTTTGTTATATTTGATTGCAATTAGACATGAATTAATATTTTTTGTAGGTTAGCCATCCAAATTTATGAGCTCTCCAATTCAATTTCATTTTAATATTACAAAAAGAGTTTTAATATATTTGAAAGGTACGTTTGAATATATGATTTGGAATAGGTTGCTGAAAGTTTAAATTTGACATGTTATTCAACTAGTGATTAAATAGGGTGTATTAATGATACAAAGAACACTTCAGAATAGATTATTATAAAAAATAAAAAATGTAATTTATTTTTTCTATTGAAGTTGAATATAATGTTGTTTCTATTATGTAAAATCAAATTATTTGACTAAAAAAGAAACTATAAACTTTAAACCTGAAAAAGATTGCTCATATATATTTAAAGGTTGAAAAATAAGTTTGTTATTGCTACAACTACAAATTCGGTGGATTATGACAAATTAAGCATATAAAAGTGAAATATTGTGTTAGTCAAATGTTGACAATGATGGTGAAATAAAGCTTTCTTATTACATATCAAAATAATAACTCACAAATATTTTAATAAAGTTAACGTTAATTATCATATTTAACTTTTTTGAAAAAATTGTATATGTAAAGTCTCTCAAGAAAGATGGCATATGTGCAAATTATACTATAGCAGACACACCTCAACAAAATGGTGTGATAGAAAAGCATAATAGAACATTAATAGTTATGGTTAGGAATATGATGAGCAATTCCTCATTATCCAAAACTTTATAGGTGTATGCATTTAAAACTATTGTTTATTTGTTGAAAAGGGTTCCTAGTAAGGTAGTTCTTAAAACTCTTTTTAAGTCATAGATTGGAAGGAAACCTAATATGAGGCACGTGTATATTTGAGATTGGCCAACTGAAGCATAAGTCTATTAAAAAGAAAATAGATTCTCGAACATGTAGTGGTTACTTTACTGGTTACCTAGAAAAATCTAAAAGGTATAGGATTTATTATCCAAACCATGGTATGAAATTGTTGAAACATCCAATGCCAAGTTTATTGAAAATGGAAAGCGGGAATGCTGGAAAGCGTGTTATAAATTGTAGTGAAATAAGGTTTGATGTTCTATTACCTATAAATGTCCCAATATCCACATTTATACCAAATGTTGTCCCAGTATAAGAAGAACAAAATGATCTTAGGCAAAATTTGAATGAAGCAACACCTCATGAAGCAACTAACTCATAACCAACTGACATAAATGAACCACATGGAATAAGTTTAAATAAACATGTAAGAACAAGGAGATAAGTTAGTTTTTAATGACTATGTGGTTTATTTGAAAGAGTCAAAATTTGATTATGACATTAATAAGGATCCTATTTCATTTTCACAAGCCATAAGTCTAATAAATGGATTGATGTTATGAAAGATGAGTTAAATTTAATGGCACAATAAATTATCTATGACCTTTTGATTGTTTTGAAAGTTCTAAACGAGTCGGATGCAAATAGGTCTTTAGGACTAAACTTGATTTGAATGACAATATTAAATGGTATAAAGCAAGATTTGTTGCTAAAGGTTATATTAAAAAAGATGGCATTGACTATAAAGAGACTTTTTTCACACGTTTCAAAGAAAGACTCATTAAGAATAATTGTAGTATTAGTGGCTTAGTTTGATTTAGAATTGCGTCAAATAAATATGAAAACTGGCTTTCTGAATGGAGATATCGAGGAGGAAGTTTATATGAATCAACCTAAAGATTTTTTCATTAAAAGAAAAGGTTATATCATGTGTAAACTTAAGAAATTAATATATAGACTTAAATAAGTTTCCCGGCAATAGTATGTTAAGCTTATTGAAAATACTGTTGAATGGTGTATCTACTGAAAGATAAGTGAAGGTAAGTATAAATTTCTAGTTCTATTAATAATAATTTATTTCTAGTTCTATTAATAATAATTTACTTGATGCTAATGATTCAGACATATTGTATAAGGCTAAAGAGTTTTTCTCTAAGAATTTTGGAATGAAAAATATAAGAGAGGCATCTTACGTGATAGGAATTTTAATATTCCAAAATGGATCACAAGGACTAGTAAGATTGTATCAAAAAGACTATATTGAAAGAATTCTTGAGAAATTTAATATGAAAAAATGTTCAACAAAAGTTGTCCCAATATAAAAGGAGGTAAAGTTATTCTTATGCATTATCCAAAGAATAATATGAAATGTAAAGAAATCGAATCTATTCCATATGCTTTTATTATTAGGACTTTGATGTATTTGTAAACATGCATGAAACCTGATATCAACTTTGCAGTTATAATGTTAGACAAATATCAAAGTAATGCTAGTATAAACCATAGGAAAGCTGTAAAGAAAATCTTAAGATACCGTTAAGGAACAAATGACTATAAGCTTATAAAAGATTAAATCCATTATTAGTGATTGGATAATTAGATTTAGATTTTCCTGGATGCATTAACAGTAGAAAGTCAATGTTTAACTATTTGTTTCTACTAGCCAAAGAAGCAATTTCATGGAAAAGTACTAAAAACTTTGTCATTGTTTTAACAACTCTATAGTAGTTTTATTCTCTAAGAATAATAAGTACTTTAGAGGTGCTATATATATATAATTGAAATATTTAAGAAACATGTTTAAAGAATAAGTTTTGGTTATATTGATGATTGTTTTTAGTAATGATTTAACAACTTTAAGCTCAATAAAATTTTTTATTATCAATTTTCTTATTTATATGATTGTGTATACCTAAATGTTATTAAATAAGAAATAAAAGTGACTATGAGACTTAAATATGGATCTTTACGATATTTATATATCACTTATTCTACTTAACTTGATAATTAATACTATGATATATGGAAGGAAGTATATAATGTTAAAGTGTATAACTAGCATAACTCGCATTATGTGGTTTATTATATTAAAGTAAATTATAATGATATTCAAATATTTGTTTATGTACATTATTAAAATAAAGTTTTAACTATCATATCAAGTGGGAGAATGTTAGAGTGTAGTTTGATTAGATGACATATTCTATATATATTAGTAATAATATTAATATAATTAAGAAGCTCTATTTGATCAATATTTTATACTTAATAGTAGAACAAATCTGAATCATTTATTTGGTTACTTGATTGACGTACAATATTAGAAGTTACAAATATATAAATTGGTCATCTTTCTACGTAATATAGACTAGATTGTTGATTGTTGTAGAAAGATGACCAATTTATATGAACTTATCCACTGATGACTGTTGTAGAAAGATAACTGTTGACGTACGATATTAAAAGTTACAAATATATAAATTGACGTATGATATTAGAACTTACAGAAAACAATTTTTACAAAGAAAACGGTGAAGTTTCTTCTTGATCTCTCTATGATTATGACATCTTCCATATCAAGTACACAATTTTATGTCATAATTATTTGTGACATTGATTTACTCTCAATCTTAAAATTATGAATATCAATTTTGATTTTATGTCATAAAGATTATATTTTTATAATCCAAGTAAGTGTGTAACTCAAGTTACAACAGTCATCAGTGGATAAGTTCATGTATAACCCCTTACAAGTGAGTTTATCCACTATACATCCAAATAGCTTTCCTAACTTAACTCTTGAGAAACTATTTATATAACTTTATAATTTTAAAAAGAGCTTTAAGAATAAATTAGACTAGATTGTTGATTATTGTCATAAAGATAGTCAAAAGAAATCACCAAAAGTGGAACTTTCAGTGCAACACTTTCGATGCAACAGTTGGCCTTCGGTGCAACAAGTCGGCCAGTTGTTGTACCCATTGGCTTCTCTATAAAGGAGAAGCAACAGCAGCTGAAAAGAGGAGAGGAGAGACAGAAAAAAAGAGTCGAGATGGAGAGAGAAAAATCGCAAGGAGCAATTGTTTTGTATTTGTTTTCAGTTTTTTCTTCCTAGTAGGAGTGTATAAGCTTAGGTTAATTTGGGTCTTTGGTAAATTAAGGGATAAACACTATTGTATGCTCTCATTGATTATAGTGAAATACTCCTTCGTCTCCAAACTGGACGTAGGTATTGCCGAACCAGCATAAAAATCTTGGGGTTCTTATTACTGTTTTATTTTTCACTCTAAATTGATTAACGTTTCTGTATAACAAGTGGTATCAGAGCTCTAATTTTTTCGACTGGGGTATTGTACAAGTGAAAATCTGTTGGAGCTACAATATTGGTGCTACAGTTCCCCGAGAATAATGTCGGTGTTACAATTCTCCGAGAATATTATCGTTGCTACAGTCCTGTGAACAGACGTCATGCTACAGTTTATGAACAATTTTCGATGCTATAGTCCAATGAATAGTGACTATGAATAGCACATATTTGTGAATAGTGCTAGTAGATGGCTGAAGATAAAGATGAGCCTGTTAAGAGGGAGTCGATATCATCATCGTCGACGCCTACATCTAATAGACATCTAATCACTACTACAAGGTTAGAGGTTGATAAATTCAATGGCTCTAATAATTTTAGTATGTGGCAATGTGAAATTATGGATGTGTTGTATCAACAAGAGTTGGACATAATTTTGGAAGATAAACCAGAAGATATAGATGACAAGCAGTGGACGCGAATTAATCTTCATGCTTGTGCCTTTGTTCGATCATTCCTTGATAAGGAGTTGAAATACCCGTATATGAAGAAAACTTCTACTAAGGAGTTATGGATGAAATTGGAGAAAAAGTATATGACCAAGAGCGCAAAAAATCGAATCTTCTTGAAGAAGCGACTCTTCCAATTTTAGTATCATCCAGGTATTTCTATGCACGAACACCTAAATGATTATAATAAAATATTTGTTGATTTAACAAACCTTGATGTGAAAATTTTTAACGAGGATAAGGCGCTATGTTTATTAAATTCATTGCCCAATGATTATGATCATTTGACAACTACTTTGTTGTATGAAAATTCGAGGTGAAACTTGATAAGGTTTCTGCGGCATTGGTGAATCATGAGTGTCGTAAGAAGGAACAGAAAACTCACAATTCACAAACTGAGGCACTCACTGCAAGGGGACAAACAAAGGAAAGAAACATGGGAAACGGGGAAAATCTCGTTCAAAGTTACGAGGAAAGTTTCCTGTTAAAGATGAATGTGTCTTTTGTCGTCAAAAGGGTCATTGGAAGAAAGACCACCCCAAATTGAAGAACAACGAGAAGAAGAAAGTGGGTTCTGTAGCAAATGTTGCAAAATCTGAAGATGATGATTTCGAGTTTGCTTTGGCTAGTTCATTTGCTGATGGTCACTCCAAATAGTGGATTTTAGATTTAGGTTGCACCTATCATATGTGTCCCACTCATGAATGGTTCTCTAGCTTCCAGGAGTTGGGTGGTGGAGTTGTTTTGATAAGAAATAATAATGCCTGCAAAACATAAAGGATGGGCAAAATCTGTTTGAAGATGCATGACTAAATAGTCAGAGAATTGAATGATATTCAGTATGTACTAGATATGATGAAGAATCTTATCTCATTGAGAGCATTGGAATCTAAGGGTATCAAGATCACCAAGGAGGGTGGAGTTCTTAAAGTTATGTACAGGGTATTGGTGGTGATGAAAGGTATAAGATGAAATAACTTGTATTTCTTACAGGGGAGTACAGTTATTGGTGGAGCAGTTGTCACTGAAGCTGCTGACGCAGATAGCTCAGACATTACGAGGTTATGGCATATGCGTCTTGGGCATGCTGGTGAAAAATCGTTGCAAGGATTGGTGAAGCAAGGCTTACTGAAAGGTGCAAAGGCATGTAAAATGAAATTCTGTGAACACTGTATACTGGGTAAGCAAACTAAAGTAAAATTTGGCACTCAGTAAAGCCATTCTAGATTATTTTCACACTGATGTTTGGGGACCTTCCAAAAATGCATCTTGGGGAGGTAGCCATTATTTTGTCTCCTTTATTGATGACTTCTCTAGAAGAGTATGGGTGTACACCATGAAGCATAAAGATGAAGTATTGAATATATTCCTGAAGTGGAAAAAGATGATTGAAATGCAAAGTGGTTGAAAGATCAAGACTCTTAGATCAGACAATGGTGGTGAATATAATTCTGATCCCTTTTTGGAAGTTTGTCAAGATGAGGGTATTATGAGGCATTTCATGGTTAGGGAGACACTACAATAGAATAAGGTGGTGGAGCGTATGAATCGTACTTTGCTTGAGAAAGTCCGGTGTATGTTGTCTAATGCTAGTTTAGGCAAGGCGTTTTGAGCTGAGGTAATTACTTATACAAGCCATCTTATTAATCGGTTGTCTACTACCGCGAACAAGGGTAAAACACCCATTGAGGTATGGTCTGGTAAACCTTGTACTAATTACAAGTATTTACACATAATTGGTTGTCCTGCTTACTACAATGTCAGGGAAAGTAAGTTGGATCTAAGAGCAAAGAAAGCTCTATTTATAGGCTTTAGCACTGGCGTGAAGGGATACCGACTCTGGTGTCCAGATGAGAAGAAATTTGTTGTAAGCAGAGATGTGACTTTTCATGAGGTTGCTATAGTTAATCATAACAAGCATGAAGGGAAAATTGAAGCGACCAAGACCATGAGTAGTTTAAAGAAAATGGAGTTATTAAAAACTCCAGTTGTTCTAGTAAGGTTTGATGTTACAGACACTAATCCTACAGTTGATTTTGATGATGAGGACGAGGATAATGAAAAGGAGGTACCTACCTAAGAGTTTCCATAACAATAAGATTCTATTGTAACCAGAATATCAAGAAGGGAAATCCAAAAGCATGCTTGGTTTACTAATATTGTGGCATATGCACTTCCCATTACTGAAGATGACATTCCATCAACCTACAAAGAAGCTGTCAGGAGTTCAGAGAATATCGAGTGGAAGAAATCTATGGATGAGGAGATGAAATATTTTCATAAAAAAAAAAGATTTGGAAGCTGGTTCAGTTACCAAAAGGAAAGAAAGAAATTGGTTGTAAATGGGTGTATGCTAAGAAGATGGAATCTTTAGGAAAAGACAACGTAAAATTCAAAGTTAGATTGGCAGCTAAAGGTTATGCTCAGAAGGAAGGCATTGACTACAACTAGGTATTCTCTCCTGTATTCAAACATTCTTCTATTCGTATTTTGTTGGCTTTGGTTGTGCATTGTGACCTTGAGTTAGCTCAACTTGATGTCAAGACGATGTTCTTACATGGTGATTTGGAGGAAGATATTTTTATGTCTTAGCCATGAGGGTTTACAGTTACTGGCAAAGAAAATTGGGTTTACAAATTGTAAAAATCATTGTATGCTTTGATGCAGTCTCGAAGACAATGGTACATACGATTTGATAGGTTTATAATCGAGCAGAAGTACACAAGAAGTCACTATGACCATTTTGTATACTTTCGCAAGCTACAAGATGGAACATTTATTTATCTGCTTTTATATGTTGATGATATGCTTATAGCATATAAAAGTAAAGTGGAGATTGAAAGATTGAAGACTTAACTGAGTAATGAATTTGAGATGAAGGACTTAGGAGAAGCTCGGAGGGTACTAGGTATGGAAATTGAAAGAGATAGAGCAAAAGGCAAGATTGGTCTGTGTCAGAAGCAGTATTTGAAGAAGGTGCTATAACGTTTCGGGATGAATGAAATTTCAAAATTGGTTAGTACACCTCTTGCTCTTCATTTCAAACTTAGTGCTTTTATGTCTCCTAACACAGATGAGAAGAGTCATTACATAGCTCAAATTCCATATGCAAGTACTGTTGGTAGTTTGATGTATGCTATGATGTGTACTAGGTCTGATATTTCACAAGTTCTTAGTATTGTCAGCAGATACATGCATAATCCAGGAAAAGGGCATTCACAAGCTGTGAAATAGATTCTATAGTTCTGGGTACTGTGGATGTTGGTTTATTGCATCAACAAGATGAAGTTACTGGTTAATGTGTTGTTAGATATGTGGATTTTGATTACGCAAGTGATTTGGACAAGCATAGGTCCATTACAAGTTTTGTATTCACTCTTGCTGGAGGTCCAGTGAGTTGGAGATCAACTTTGTAATCTACAGTTGCTTTGTCGACTACTGAGACTGAATACATGGCAGTAACAGAAGCTATCAAAGAAGCCATTTGGCTTCAAGAATTGCTTGATGACTTAGGGGTCCAACAGGACCATGTGGATGTTTATTGCGATAGTCAGAACGCTATTTATTTAGCAAAGAATCAAGTTCATCATACACGTATGAAACATATTGATGTGAGGATCCATTTTGTTCGTGAGATTATTGATGAGGGAGATATTCTTCTTCAAAATATTGGGACCGCCGACAATTCTATTGATATATTGACAAAACCAGTTTCGTTGCTCAAGTTTAAGCATTGCTTATAATTGATTGGCATTTGTAAAATTTGTTAATTGCCCTGTAGGGGATTGGGAGACAACCATTGGGAGTTCCACTTCGAGAGTTTGAGCCAAGGTGGAGATTGTTGATTATTGTCTCAAAAATAGCCAAAATAAATCACTGAAAGTGGAACTTTTGGTGCAACAGCTGGCCTTTGATGCAACAAGTTGGTCAGCTATTGCACCTATTGGCTTCTCTATAAAGGAGAAGTAGCATCAGCTGAAAAGAGGAGAGGAGAGATAGAAAAAAAAAAGCCTAGAGGGAGAGAGAAAAATAGTAATGAGTAATTGCTTTGTATTTTTTTTCAGTTTTTTCTTCCTAGTAGGAGTGTGTGAGCTTGGGTTAATTTGGGTCTTTGAACAATTGAGTGATAAACACTATTGTATGCTCTCATTGATTATAGTGAAATACTCCGTTGTCTCCAAATTAAACGTAGGCATTGCCGAGCCAGTATAAAAATCTTGAGATTCTTGTTACTGTTTTATTTTTCTCTCCAAATTGATTAACATCTCCAAATTGATCTCATATATTATATCTAAACTGGAAACATTAAGTCTATACTTTATAAACCTTATTTTTATATATAACCCATTTAATATTATGCCTTTTCTTTCACCATTTATGAATTTTCACGACATCAAAGGTGGAAATTCTAATAGTTGTAGTTACTTCAGCTATAAGTAGAGCAACTGCTTTAGCATTGGGAAAAGAAGGTTAAGGTTGGTTTAGTTATTTGATTTTTCAACTCTTAACATTTCTAGTACCTATCCCTTTATTTTGAGAAATCAATTTCTACATATTTGATGTAATTCTCATATTTTGTAGGATGAAATCCTTCAATGGTAATTGTTGGTATTTCCTTCTGTCACAGGTCTTGGTAAACCATGATAGGTCGTCAAAAGAGGCAGAGGAGGTCTGCAAGGAGGTAAAAGCTTCTCCTGAAAGTTTATTATTAGACTTTTAGAATATGTCATTTCGCTGCTGTTACGTGCAATGTCTACCATTTCTTTTATGCGTTAGCAGAAACTTAACCGAGTCCGTGTATATTTTACGGTGAGGTCTCAAAAGAGGTTGATGTTGAATCAATGATGGAAACAGTGAGCGGTGTACCTTCTGTTTGATAGGATCTAGTAACTATCCTGTTGAATATTTGTTCCTCATGATTTGCTAACAATGGAGGCTATCAATGTAAAAATAACACAGGTTTAGAGGAGTCAATTTTCATACCCCTGCATCAAATATTCTTGTCCTTCTAGGTTAAATTGCTTTCATGGTTTCACGGATCACAAGGGATGCATTGCTTTTGAGAATGAAAAAATTTCAGTGGTAGAAGGTTATTGATCTCAATCTCACCAGTGTATTCTTACCCAGGTATGTGCTTCAACGCCTGCCTATTGTTTGTATAATATTGTCATTTTCATATTCATACTAATGCACATACTTCTTTTTCATGCTGCAGCCAAAATCATAATGATGAAGAAATTAAGGTCAATCCAATTTAAGTGATACTTCTATGTCATTTCCCCTTAAAATCCAAAAACTGAAAAGTCTTAGTGTTTTCTCTAATAATTAGTGGCTACGAATACGATACTTGTACAAGTTTTCAGCAATTGAGAATTTTAGACTTTCTTTCAGGGTAGGATTATTAAAATAATATCCATTACTGGTTTGGTGGACAACAGTGCTGTAAAGGCAGGAGTTATTGGCCTGACGAAGTTCTCAGGAGTTCTTATCTTTACAACCAGTTACTGCACATAGTTTAAGATATGTGCAGGGACCTTTGATTTGTTCTGAGAGCTTGAGCTATAACGAAGTTCAGTAATTTTTCAGCCAATTGCTATTGCTCATGCATTTATTTCACCTAATATAACCAATTACTGCACATATTTTCAAATCGGAGTAGGCAGTTTATTTCTTAACTAAACTATCTGAATTCCAAATTGGTAATTGTAATTTGGAATTCCAGTTTGTTTCTACATATTTGATGTAATTCTCATATTCTGGAGGATGACATACTTCAATGGTAATTGTTGGTATTTCCTTCTGTCACAGGTCTTGGTAAACCATGATAGGTCATCAAAAGAGGCTAAGGAGGTCTGCAAGGAGGTAAAAGTATCTCCTGACTGTTTATTATTAGGCTTTTAGAATATGTCATTTCGCTGCTGTTACGTGCAATGTCTACCATTTCTTTTATGCACTAGCAGAAACTCAGTCGAATCCGTGTATATTTTGCGGCGAGGTCTCAAAAGAGGTTGATGTTGAATCAACGACTGTAGAAGCTAGCAGGGTGGAGTGTCAGAGTGTTTTCTTTGGCAGGACGCGTCACTCTCACCCAGTCCGTGCTTTCAACTCTGCCTATCTACAAGATGCAAACAGTGCGGCTACTCCAAAAATTATGTGATGACTTGGAAAAGATAATGCGTAACTTTATTTGGGGCTCTCATGATGAAACACGTAAGGTGCATTTGGTCAATTGGAAGACAATTTGTTGCCCAAAACAAGTCGGAGGCCTTAGAATCAAACATATTCATTCTTCCAATGATGCCTTATTAACTCGCTTAGGCTGGGACTTGCTCACTAGGCCTTCAGCCCTATGGGTACAAATTCTTCAAGCCAAATATCAGTTTGACTCTACGCAGCTCCCCCACACTCTAGATCAGAAAGGGGCTTCGAAGACTTGGCGAGGGATATCGGCTACGTGGCAATACATCCGCAAAAGGCTGACTTGGAAACTAGGTAGTGACCACTGAGCGCTATTCTGGATGGATTCCTGGGCGGGAGATTGGGGCCTGCTCTATATGGCAACCTTGTCCCCTCCCCTCGACCATGTCCTCTCCCTCACAGTGTACGATTATGTTGGAGAGGACGGGAACTAGAACTGACCCCTGTTTCAGCACTATCTACCATCCACAATCTGTATGGCAATTGCGGACATTCCACCACCCTGGGTTAACATGGGGGACGACCACTCACTGTGGGGACCATGAAAATGGGAAGGTTTCACGATGGCTTCTGCCTATGAGCTAATTGAAGAGTCTACGCCGGCAACGTTCCCCCGTTACTGGCATTTGATCTGAAAATGGACGGGACCTCAACGCATATGGTCCTTCTTCTGGTTGCTAGCTAACAAGAAACTACTGACAAATCAGTAGCGCGTTGCTCGCCATTTATCATCGAACCATGGTTGTTCCTTCTGTGGTCTTGAAGAGACCACTTTGCATGCTCTTCGGGATTGCCACAGAGTGAAAGCTTTCTGGCAGAGTTTCCCTCCAAGGTTACTTGAGCATCGTTTCTTCCTCCAGGATAAGGAGAGGTGTTGGATGGCTAACGTGACTACAGGTGTTACTAGGCCTCGGATGGACTGGGCCCAAAATTTTGGGTGTCTTATTGGCATCTCTAACAGTGGCACAACAGGAGCATCTTCGAAGTAAATTTTGTTTGGTCGGCCGCTGGCATCAGAATAGTCATGGATTATGTCTCGTGGATAAGCATAGCGAGCGACAAGACTGGTCGAGTTATAGGCGGGGCAGGGAGTGCCTGTTGGTAATTCCATACGATAGAAACCACCTTCTGATGGCTGGGTCAAATTGAATACAGATGGCGTAGTCCACTATGAGTCCAACATTGCTACTGCGGGTGGGCTAATCAGGGACACCCAAGGTCATTGGTGAGGTGGCTTTCTGACGCATTTTGCAGGGTGTTCGCCCTTGACTGCTAACTTTGGAGTGTCCATGCTGGACTCAATTTGGCATGGAAACTCGGCTATTGTCGTGTTGTTATTAAAGTGGACGTGTTAGAGGTCATCAACATTCTATCCTCTTCCAAAATGCCTTTGACGAAGTCTTTTTTTCCTTTAGTGCATGATACTCATGCCTTAATGCGGCGAGCTTGGGACGTCCAGATTCAACACGTACACAGGGAAGGGAATCAGAGTGCAGATAACCTGGCCAAACTTGCCTTTTTCGCCAGACCAAGTGTTGGACCCCGATTTGTTTGAGGATTTATTTTATTATTTTTATTGTGATTAGGCTTTAATTATAATTTTTGCGGAT
>JANZXR010000003.1:8091591-8145008 GCA_027575705.1 Erythroxylum echinodendron
TTAATATTTTATTATTTATAATTTTAAATTTATATGATTAATAATATATTTTTTAATTATTTATACAACAATTAATATTTTATTAAATCAATAGACTTTTTAGTCATTTTATTTTTTTCCAGAAACCACAACCGCACTTGTCAAAAACCTATTTTCACGTTTTAGCAGTTACCAAAACAGCAATTCCAAACACATAAATACTTATCATTTCAGCAGGTTGATTTCAGCATGAAATCAACCGTCGTCACTCCCCCAAATCAAGCCTTAGTCAAATTTGGATATCAGTACGTATTTAATGTAAATATTACGTGAATTTTTTTAATAAATAATAATAGCAGTCTTAATATATAATGATTAGTAAATTTAAAATTTAAATTTATTAAGAGACTAAAATTTTAATTTATAAGATTAAAAAATATACTTATCCTTTTTCTTAATAAATATAACACTATTCACAAAATTATTTATAAAATGAAAAATATGAAATTGTGAAGTAATTAAGCTCGATTCTTCATACGCGGGTTTAGAGATATACAAGGATAATTTTTTTTTAGAATCTGATTTAATATTTTTTTTCAAACTTTAGATGATTATATGAGAATTAATAAGGTTATATTGTGCATGTTTATAACGCCTGAATTAATTTGTAATTTAATATAATATATTTTATATGAATTATATGATATTTTTTCATGTTTGGTTTGTTGCTTTGTAGGTGAATGGAGAAGAAATTAAAATAATGAGTAGCTAATAAGATGGATAATAATTTGTTAAACGCATCAAACATCACTTCAAAGTTAAAGATATTGAAAACTTGAGAAAATTGGAGAATATAGAAATTCGAAAAATAGAAGCAAATTTCAAGTCAAGGGTCGGTCTTCATTGGATGGGAAAATTTTAAAAAATAGAAGCAAACAAGATCGTACGGTCTTTAAATTCATGTCCAATGACTAAAACAATATCATTTTAAGCATTGACTAAAATTTAACAGGGTTATTTTAAATAGAAGATCCGAACAAGTAGAGTTTTGGAAGCTAAATAGCGTTGACATGAAAGCTTTGGAGTGCTTTGGACATCATTTTTTTTATAATGTGTTTGTTTTAGAAGAAAATCTTTTAATCATGGATTCACCTCAACTTAGTCAGAATTAGGGATGCCTTTTCTATCCTTTCTTTTTCACTTTCTTTGATTAGATGATTATTTTATTTTTATTTTATTTTCATTAAATTTCTTAATTAAATTCCTAGTTAACATTAGAGATATTTCAATTATTAATGTATGATTGCTCTATGGCTATACTTGAATTGATTTTCTTTGATATTAATCTTTGATTTGAAACTAATCATCATCGATTCAATATGAAGTATTGTGAGATGAAATATAATTTATGCACTAAGAGAATAAATACTTAAATTTAGAGACAGATTTATCCTAGACGAAGGTAATAATTAATAAATTAACTATAATTAAAGAATTTGGTTAGCTCTTAAACATCAGGAGATGATAATTTCTTAATTAGATGTACCTTTGTAACTTAAGAAAGGACACCAATTTTTGAAGTTAATTATTATTTTAACATTAATAATCAAACATTGCAATTGAATAATCTCACAAATAAACCCTGAAACCCTAGTATTTCATTGTCTTGATACTCTTTTTATTATTTAATTATCTTATTTTTTAGTTTAGTAATTTAACTATTATTTATAAATTCTTTATTTACTTTAATTATATTTGTTTTAGTAAGATAGTTGTAATTCTCATCTAATCATAATTTGGAATACTCTATATTTATAACTTGTTACAATCGATTCTAATGAAAAAAAGATCAATCACAAATCTTTCGTATTAGCTAGTCAAGTAATTTTCTTGAATTAATTTACTATTATTCACAACAAAGAAGTAATTTGAAAGATAATAGAAATTAAATCGTGATCAAAAGAATATGTTATGATATTGGATAGATTAATTATATACTTTTTAGGGATAACTAATCTTAAAGCGCTCAACATTTTGAGATTTTTTTTCAATCTAATACTTAAGCTTTTAAATTTTTTCTATAACTAACTTTTTAAAATTTTAACAAATTCAGTTCAAAACATTAAGTATATTAATAATTTATTAATTTGTTAAAAAAATTTGTGCTGTTCATGATATATAAATGTCCACCTGAAAAATTCCTCTCTGTTTCAGTCTAACTATGGCAATTATTTTTTCCAAGTGGGCATCTAATTGTCATGAATAACAAATATTTCGTTAGCCAAATTAGCAAATTACTAATGGAATTAACGTTTTGAACTAAACTATTAATGTTTTGAAATCTTGATCACTCAATTGAAAATTTTAAAAGCTTGAAAATTAGATTAAAAAATTATCAAAAGATTGAACACTTTAAGATTAATTATCTTTTCCTTCGTAACAAAATAGTTAAAACTCTAAAAGTAATTTAAAAATTTTAAAAGTAATTCTTCTACCTAAAATATAATTCCCTAAAATTATAGTTTTAAATTATAAGTTTTGTTATAATTTGTTAACAAAATCTTTGTTGTTTATTCCTCAAAAAATTCTTTGTTGTTCATGATATGTAAGTGTTCACCTGAAAAATTTCTTTCAGCTCGATTCTACCTGTGACTGTTATTCACGAATAACAAAGATTTTGTTAGCCAAATTAGTAAATTACTAATATAATTAACGTTTTGTACTAAACTATTTATGTTTTGAAATGTTGATTACTCAATGAAAAAATTTAAAAGCTTGAAAATTATATTAAAAGAATTTCAAAAGATTGAATACTTTAAGATTGGTTATCTTTTCTTTCATAACAGGACAGTTAAAATTCTAAAAGTAATTTTAAAATTTAAATCATAATTCTTCTACCTAAAATATAATTCCCTAAAATTATAATTTTAAATTACGCAGTCTATCCTTTTGCTACTAAAGTCAAAACTATGAATCCAACCTAAGATTCTGCAGCTAACACCAGTTAAATTCTAACTGCATTAAGTTGAATCTGGATTGAACGAAATATATGAGAACAAATAGGGAGCTTTGTACATGTGGAGAACTAGATTAACTCTTTTAAGTTCTTAACAATTCATACAAGGAAGGAACTGTTCATATTAAGGAGCTGAAAGATAGAATCCTAATTGCTGCAAATGGTTCATTTGTCATTATTTCAACCTCACATCAAAAGTAAGCCCTCTCAACTTACTTATATTGGAACCCAAAGTAGGTAAAAAACACTATGAATTGTTATACTCTAAGCTTAAGATTCTAACTTAGACCAATCACGGTAATTGCTAACATCGGCAGGATGTCTGTCTACGAGAAGAACTTGTAGTTCTTGGCTGAAATAACGATGTTCCTTAGGCCACCAATGGGTGATAGAACCGTCAACAGAACACCAAAGATAATGCATACCTGCAATTATTCAGACATTAAACCTTAATCAGTTCCAAACATGTTGTATTTGACGATGTTACAGGAGAGTTCCTATAGCTGTGACAGGTTTACATACCCAGTTTGTGATCCAGGACAAGCTGAACCTCTTTGGTTTATATATGTGAAGCCATATGATACAAGGAAGCTGAAAAGAAAAAATTGTTGTCTAAAAGTTCAGAATTTTGTTTATAAGGAAAAAAGAAAGGATTGCTTGATCATAGTTCCACAGCTTACAAAGTATGTTGTGGGGGCAAAAGCGAATCCCCCAAAGAATCCAAGGAGGGCACCAAAGAAAGGAATGCATATTGCAATGAACATTGTCAATGCTGCAATTATAGGATGAAGTGGAAGTATTAGCATTCCAGTAGCCTTCCAGTAAGAATAAGAAATCTTGTTCAGTTGTTTTAACAGTAGTAAAAAAACATGCTGGAACTGCATACCGACAAAAATTGTGCGAGTGATTAACCGAAGCCTGAAGCAAGGAGTGAACATCAATTTCTTTACCAATAAAGTTTCAAGCATGTCGAACACAGGCATAGCAAATATCTGCAGTTTTAATATACTACCGTCAAATTCCAATTGAAGCAGAGGAAGTTGGCAAAACCAGAAGTTGGATAGGATAGGATAGCCAAAACTTCACCTGATAGCTTCCAATGACATGAACAACTACAAACATGTTGGCAGTTGCAATAAGTCCAGCAGGTTTTTCTAATGTAATGAGGATGTTGTCATCCACAGAATTACCGAAATAATAGTATCCTATCAGAGCAACTGGGAAGTAACATAAAGCAACGATGATATAGGCTACGATCACTCCTCTCCACATTGCTATCTTGGAAGGTTTCTCAGGTGTAGAAGGAATTGTGGCTTGAATTTCCAAGGCCACATTGTGACCAGCATATGCAAAAGCCACCTCTCCTAAGGCACTCAGAAAATGGAAGAAAACTCCTGTTGAAGTGCTGGATTTGTAGCTGTAATTTGCATCAGGTAGAGGCCCTTTGTGGAGAGTAGCAGCCCAGGCAACGGTTGAGTAGCTGTAATCGGAGCACTTAGTACAAAAGGAATAGAATAGTCATAAATGAGCTGGAGTTGGGCATTCACCTCAAAGACATGACTGCTGCTGCAAGTGAGACCACACTAATGGAATTGAAGTTGGGAAGATGAGAGAGCACAAAGTGAACAGAAGCAAAAATCATGATGAAGTATGTAGTCCTGATCTCCTTACAGTTGGGGCAGACCACATCATGGAACTTCTTCAATGATTTTCCTCCTGTCACCATATAGACAATACACGAACTAACATCCACGGTTAATTGTTGTGGAACCACAATCCAGAGACCCAGCTTCTCTCCGAATGCATGCTGTCCTAGTTCGTGATACCTATCGAAACGCTTGCCAGGCACCATCTCGTGCATTTCAACCATTTGCCACAGAGTGTATAAGGTGATGATCCATGATAGGGAAAGAATTACTACACCAGGACCCCTGTATTTTCGACAATGAATATTATGAATAAACTATCTTTGATTCTGTCTAACTGCACTGCATACTCTGAAAATCTGTTTTTTCTCCCCTTCTTTTCTAAAGATATTTCACTTTTCATTGAAGATAACAAAAGCAAATTACCACATTGAGTGCCAGATATTGAATACATTATGTGTTGGTGAGGTAAGGTCGTTTTGGAAGAGTAAGGTCATCAGGGCAAGGCTATGTTCAATTTGGAAAACTACACATGTTTTATCTGATAATTACCTATGTACAAACTTCCATGGAATGGAACCTTCATTAATCGAAATCCTTCTATGGTGTTCATATTGATAAAATTGTTGGAAATGAAAGACTTTTTGACGTTTCTATGAACATCAAAGGAAGCATATGGTGTACCATCCAAGTCCAGCCATGGCATAGGGAAGGCTAAGGACGCCGGCACCGACGATGGCCGTAACATTGTGAAAGGCTGAATACCACCATTTGGCATTCCTAGACGAAGTGATTGGAAGCCAGTCGTCAATGGCCTTTTGTTTTTCTGCAGCAATGTCGCTCTGTGTCCTGTTGTTGGCCATAGTTGTAAGCAATATGGTAAAGATGATCCAATACACAGGTGACTTAATCCTTCAAACTATGAAACAGAAAATGTTAAATAGTCACCGCAAAAACAGACCTCCATAAGCCTTCAATACGGTGTGTCCGTGGCCGCCCTGGAATTCAGACACTTATAGAGCTGAGAAGAGCTTTGAAATAATCTGTTTGACCACAGTTAGTTTGAAGAGCTCGCCTAATTACATTTGGTTCATAAAAGTGCCCTCAATTTCTCCTTGGTGATTGAAGTTGGAGCCTTAGGCTTCCGGGAAATATTTTAAAAACTAAATCAAAAGTTGAATTAGTAATATAAAAAGTTTAATATTTAAAAATTTTAATTGATATCAGAACGTTATAAAATTGACTAAATATTTAATAAAATTAAAAATTTTAAAATGTGATTGAAAGAAATTATTTTTACCTACGAAGAATTTGAAGTTTAATTGAATAAAATGTTAAATGAAAATTAATTGATTTATTTTGATTTATAAAAAATTATTAATTTATAAAAATTAACCAATTAATTAATAATTTAATCAGTTTTTAACAATAAGAATTATTAAAGTAAATCGAACCAAAAAATTAGACGGTTTAAGATTTTTATGATTGAATCGATCGAACTGATTGAGTTTTTTAATTATTACATTTAGGATATATTTCTATGTCATGAGCGAATTTACCTAACTGACCTGGCAACGCTCGGTCTCTCAAGTCCCAAGGGGTGTTTTATCATTAAATTTGTGTATGCATTGCTGGTTAGCAACTATTTTTGATTTCTTGGCAACTTTTATGGCAATATAACGTGGCTTTTCCTTTTGTTTCTTGAAACAATGACTTCATTAAATTGGTAAACATACTTTTGCCATCGAGCCCTTTGGAGAAATATGCGATGCATAGTCATACGATAAGTGTTCCTCTTCTAGGTCATATGAATTTATTAGTATGCACATGGATTGCCCTTTATTTTCATGCGTGATTTAATCCTAGGAAGCGAAGAGAACAAATAACCAATTTCCAGACATTTCTCATAAAGTATATTTGAGAAATTAAAATTAAAATAATAAATAAAGAGGAAGGAACAAAGACTATTGGAGAGTAACATCACTCTCCGATAGTTAAATAACACCGTTAGAAATATAACATCAAAGACTTTTGAAGGCACGATACCGTTTAGTCACCACTAAATAAACAACACTTAAAAATGACATACAACTCTTGCTTCGTTTCAAAGAAGTAAAGGAACCCAACCTATCTTTAGAGCATTTTGGGATGTTCCAAATTAGGGTTGGGTGTCCTAATTGATTCGCAACGTCTTTCTAGTAAGAACCTTCCCACTGGTCGTGTCTGGAACTATTTGATTATGGCTACTTTACCCATCTTCCCTTATTTTTGTAGAGGGTAGGGATGATCTAATGGACTCGCCCAGGAACTTGTAGTAATGGACTTTCTCAGGTAACATCTAACTCTCATTCCTTTGTCTCGAGCGATCTTGTTCCATTTCCTAGCATGAATATTATTCTCTCCCCTTTTGAATGATTGATTATAGCACTAAATCTGTTGATCGTTCCATATTTTAAAACTTTCGCTGATTTCTTTCTTTCCATATCTCTTGAGTAGATATGACAAGAAATAACACCTTTCTTTTCTAGAGTGGAGTGGAAGCTTATGCTTATACTAGGAACTTAGCTATCTCGATGAGTAAATTAGAAGACCCTTGCCAAGAGAGGAAAATTTTGATCCTATTCTAGATAAATCTGGAAAAAGGGCATAGAAAGAAAATATGGTCATAGTTTTAGCTTCTTTCTTATATAGACAGCATATTTGATCCAAATTCTTGATAAATTAAAGTTTGTCCATTATTGTTATTTTATTCCTAACCACCACCCATAGAAGGAAAGTAGAACTTGATCTGAGAATATTACACCAGATAACCTTGCCCTAAGGATCATCTTGGTTAGAGTGATAGAACCATTTCTTGTAGATTTTGCTAGAGAAGCTCTCAACAGGAGACCTTTCTATAGATAACAATCGTAAGAGTTAGAATCAAAAAGGTATGAAGGTTTAAGATGAAGGATTGCATAAAGAAATTGAAGCCATTCATTTTGATTGATAAGAACAGCCACCTTAGATTTATGATCTAGTCCTGGAAAAGCAGAAATAGCAATGGGATTTAAGGAAAGAGGACCTGAACCAGTCCAATTATCTTGCCATATGAAAGTAGTCTATTCATTCCCAATTTTACAGAAAAATTCGTTAGCAACTTCTTCCCCTTTTTTAAAAATCTAATTAAGGAAACAAGAACAGGATGGCCTAATAGAGAGGGACCATATGTTGTTCCCTTTGAAAAAGTAACTATGAAGCTCTCATAAAGTTGGACATCATTTAATTGCATTTTTTAATTTTTCAATAACTTATCGATTAAGTTACGTAATTTGATTCGGATAAAGATAACAAGTGGCCTAATAAATTATCTAAGTTAATGGGTTGAAGTCCAAGAGGAAAATAAATCGCTATCAGTATTAACCAAACCTATATCGGGCTTGTGATGGGAAAGCTTAATATAAAAGCTATATATAAAGGTTAAGGTCTCTTACAGTTGCTTATATCATTTGTAAACATATGGATTCTCTGACCGTTAAGAGAGCTTATATTTTGAAAAAACTGTAGAAAGAAGTTATCCACGTACCAATGAAGGATACTCTTAAAGGTCTCCACAAATTAGAGCTCGTTTTAGCCTAGAAAATCACCTCGAAAGTTGGAATTGAACGCTAGAAGGTGAAGAATCATTTAAATGTCAATATACATAAGCACGTGACCAGAGGTCATCATTACAATCTTGATGAAATATTACATAATTGTTTATTACTATGAGCTCAACAAGGTTCAGTCTTGTAAAAAGATCATTACTATTACGCGTCTCTCTTTAAAGGAAATAAGCCTAAAAATTGCCCTGAACAAGTTAGCATTTGATTTCGACAGATATTTGACACTGTGAGCTGGCTTTAATGAGAACGTAAAAAATTAATATTGATAGTTTATATCTCGATTGATTATAATTTTCACTTTGTTTTTCTTACGCTATACATATGATTGGATCTCGATTTGATTTCCCAACAACAACATCAATAATGTCCTAATAAGAATCCTGTTGAGATATAGAGTCTGAAGAGGTCCAAAAGTATGCAATCGTATCTTAGTGTCAAAATTTCCTATTGAGGACTAATTTTGGTAAGTTCTGATAAGGTCATATCATTCCTAATCGCCTTCTCTCATCTTTTCTTTTCTTATACTCCGTAGGTACAATCTTCTTGCATCTTCTCACTAAAGTGTTAAAATATCTCCTCTTAACATGTTCAAACTACATAACCTAGTTTCCCCTATTTTACTATCAATATTAGTTACCCTTAATTTGTCGTTTTACTGCTATATTATAAATCTTATCTGTTCTCGTAAGATCGTACATCTAACGGAACATCCTCATCTTCGCTACCCTTAACTTATAATTATACATTTGTTTGATGGAAGTCTTATAGAGAATGACCAACCTAATTGATAAATGGTAGAATTTACCTTTTAACTTGAGTGGTATCTTTTTGTCATCTAAAATTCTTGAAGAGTCCCTCCATTAAACCACCTTGATTTGATATAGTGAATTATGTCATCATCTATCACACAATTGCTTTGCATGATGAATACAAATACTTAAAACAATCTCTCTATAATATAACTTCTGTACCAATCCTAATCTCTAGATCAAATGCAACATTGTGACCCAAAAAGTTACATTCTAAGCACTCAACCTTAATTCTAATCAATTTAAAGCTCTTTGACTCTAGCGTATCTCTCTAAAATTCTAGCTTGATATTAATACCCTCTTTTATTTCATCCACTAAATCAATGTCATTAGCAAACATCATACACCAAGACATATCCTCTTGAATATTCTTGGTAAGCTCATCCATAACTACTGCAAATATTAAGGGACTCAACAAGGATCCTTGATATAGCTAATAATTATAGAAAAATGTTCTATATCTCCTAATGTCGTTCTCTTAACACCTTCATACATATCCCTAATAACTAATGTTACGAATATCTTATAGTACTTGGTATCAAATTTGATTTCAGTATGTTATCTGCACCTGTCAATACTGAGTACCATTTCAGATAATTTTTTAAAATTAAAAAAAAAATTTAAATTTATAAAATTACAAAATAGTCCCTTTATATGTTATATTAAATAATTTTTTACTTTACTTCAATCCTATTTCAAGAAATCATAATAATATAAATTTCATATAACAAATATTTTTATTTTTATTAATATTATTTTCACATATTTCTCATAAATCAAGACGGGAAAAAATTGTTTAACTCTCATAAAGATATAAATTAAGAATAATATAAAGTAAAAAAATATGAATTTATAATGATTAATTTTAATTTCAAATGATACCTTTACATATTTTAAAAGTATACATATTGTATGTATGTATTTAATGTTTATAATTGAAAAATTATTATAATGACTTTTAAAATAATGTTATGAATATCGTATAGTACTTGGTATCAAATTTGATTTCGATATGTTATCTACACCTGTCAATACTGAGTACCATTTCAGATAATTTTTTAAAATTGCAAAATATTTTTTAAAATTTATAAAATTACAAAATAATCCCTTTATATATTATATTAAATAATTTTTTACTTTACTTCAATCTTATTTCAAGAAATCATAATAATATAAATTTCATATAAGAAATATTTTTATTTTTATTAATATATTTTCACATATTTCTCATAAATTAAGACGAAAAAAATTGTTTAACTCTTATAAAGATATAAAATTAAGAATAATATAAAGTAAAAAAATGTGTATAATCACACCCCATTTGAAGTCCCACTAACTAATATAATAAGTTATATTATATATAATCATGTTTGTTTAAGTTTACTTACGTAAAAAATTATTTAATACATTCTGATTTGTATCTTTGTTATTTATTAAATAAATTGTTGATAATTTTATCATATTCCATTTTATGTATAGGCAATTATTATTTTATATAGGAGAAAACTGAAGTTTTTTCAATTTATTCCTATTTTTTTAAATTACAATGTTGATCAGTATTTGACAGGTATTTTAGTTACTAGCTAATATCGATCAATATCAATGGATCGAACTAGAAAGTTACATACCGAACTTTGGTACCAATCAATACCAACAGAAAGAGCTAGTACCAACTTACATTAAACCTCGATCATAACTTGCTTATTCGATACCAATTTTTCATCAGTACTAGCTGATATGGTATGGTATTCATACTACTACTAATAACCCTTATATAGGCAACAAGATCTCCCTTAGATTTTAAGCACCTCCATATTACCTCCCTGCATACTTTAAAAACTATGTATAAGTCCCTCTATTTGTCCTTATAATATTCTATTAATCATCTAAAGAGATGTATAGATTCTGTCGTGAACCTCTTTGACATGAAATCAAATTGGTTCTCTGAGATAGGTACACTTTTTCTCACTCTCTAATCACCCTCTCTCATAACTTTATAATGTAACTGAGTAGTTTAATGCCTCTATAGCTGTTAACACTTCGAATGTCCCATTTATTCTTGTAGAGAGGGACTAGAGTACTAAGTTTTTACTCATCTGGCATTTTTACGAATTTGATGATCATATTAAAAACCTTGGCTAACCAAGTAAAACTTTTATTCCAATTTCTTAATATTGGTATCAAAATCATTTTTTGGTTATATAATTGGGTTAAATTTATTTGATTGTTACTGATTAAAATTAGAGAGATTGAAATCATAAATCCTAAACTTCTAAAATCAAATTAGACTTTACTATATCTAAAAAGTTTAGATTGAAAGTTTTAGAATGCAACATAAAATTTAGAATTGAAGCCATATTAAGATTGAAATACAAAAATTGTTTAAGACTTAAACAACATGTTTGAATCCATATCAACTGCTGACAATTAAGTCACCCACTTAGGAGAATCATTAAATATAAGACTTCTAGCACAAAAGAAAACTATAAATGTTCTGAGTTTGTTAGCATGCATTTGACATGGTTTGATTAATGGTGATTTGATGAACAACTTATTTTGTAGTTTGAGTTTGTGAGAATTTTCTTTATTGGCATATTGATGAATTTGTTGTCATAGGTTTGTTTGAAGAGATGAGACAGGTTATTGGCATGTGATCCTTACTTATAGATTATGTATTTGCTAGATTATGTGACAAAAGACTAAAAAGAGGCAATTATGCTGCTTTTCGCTTCATCATTGTGCTTCTCTCTGATAGTATAGGATAATGGGAAAATCCCTTAGGTCTTTCGAAAATTAACTTCCCAAGTTGGCTGATATGAGTTTACAAGTTACATATAGGAGCCTTTTACTCCTTAATGATGTCTACGTGGATTGAAATCTTACCTTTAAATGATGAAGCATTTTGGACATGATATCCTTTAAGCTTGACTTCTTTTCTCGAGGTGGTTGATGATAGAATCCCGGTGGAGGATTTTTCCTTATTTACCCTTAATTCTCCCAAGATAAATTTGAATGATTCTTCTATCTCGAATTATATGTATGACTGTATGGATTATTATGGGGTCTAGGTGCATTCCACATATAATCTTCATGTTCAGGCTGTAGTGCTTGCAGTTTTGACTTAAATGTCCTAGCTTGTACACCTCATATTGCATAACTTGATAAAATATAGGATTCACAATTAATCCATCGATCTTCCTACTTGGCGCTTTAAGCTGCTTTGTTAGTTTTTACTGTCATTGCATCAACATCATATACTCTCGTTGGCTTGCTAAGTCTCGCTTGAGAAGAACACCATTAATAATTGTTCATCCATATCTTCAATAAGGTCTTGAACTGCTTTTGACGTTTTATTGTTTAAAGTTACCCCATCTGGTGCATCAATCATTTTCCTCATTGATTAATTGAGCCTATTATAGAAAGTTCGTATTTGCATCCATAATGGTAGACCATGGTGCTGACACTTCCTTAACATCTTATTGAATCTCTCCTATTTATCATATAGTGTGTCTGAATTAGGCCAGGAATAAAAGGAGATGTCATTCCTCAGTCTAATAGTCTTGGCTAGTAGGAAGTACTTCAAAAGCAGCTTCTCTACCACTTGGTCCCAAATAGTAAGGGATGACCTAGGCAGAGAGTTTAACCATTGTTTCACACTGTCCCTCATAATTTAATCTGATTACATCATCATTGACACTATTAATGTTAAAATTATCACAAATTTCTAGAAAGTCAATGATATGTGAGTTGGGTCCTTATCTCATAACCCATCAAACTGAGCAAACTGTTCCATTATCTAAATGATACTTGGTTTAATCTTAAAATTGTTGGCAGCGACAGCCGATCTCACAATGCTAGACTCTACTCCCAATAAATCTGGTCTAGAGTAATCTAACATGCTCCTTAGTTGGTCTACTATAGTTCCAGATTCATCAGTATCAATCTAACATTTCAAGTCCTCTATCTGTCGATCTAACTTAAACTCTTTCAGTAAGGTTCTAGGGAGATTTCTACAACCTGGCCTTTCAATCTCTGGATCCTTGTTGACTAGATGCAATGGATTCCCTTAGGTCAAAATAACCCTAAAACTTGTAGAAGTAATAAAACCAAAAAGTCGACAAAATAAGTAAACAAATTAAAAGAAAAAAAGTAAAAAAGAAATGAAAATAGATAACAAAGGCTAGATTAATAAAAGCAAGGTTTTTTTAATATTATAATCCCCAGCAATGACTCTAAAAAATTGATTGAGTATAAATTTAATATTTTAAACCTTAATTATCGACAACGACACCAAAAACTTGCTTGAATGCAAATTTAATTTTTTAAATCGCAAATGTAATGTGTAACTGTAGCTAGCACTGATAAGTACAGGTCGATCCTATGAAGATTATAAGTACTAGTAATGACCTCTTTTCTGTTATCTAACTATTAATTACTATGATGATTTCGTTTAAAAGTGAACTAAACTAAAACTTAACACAATAATGAATAAAGACAAATATATCACAAAGATTAATTCAATATCAAATGACTAGTATGTAGGTAATTGTTAGAGAAGTGCTCTAAAGGCAATCACCTTTAGCACTTATTGTACAAATCATTTTATGATTAATAAAGGCATTTTTCATTATTTCGATGTTCATACATTTATGGATTTGATGTTGATCTTAAATTGATTTAATGAAGTCCTTGATACAAAACATAGTATAGAGGAAATCATGATGAGATCATGATAATGAGATTTCTATCATGTGTAATTATGTTAGTATCTAAACTTTCCTTAGTCATAGGTATAATGAGATGGGATATTATTAATCCGGATAAACTAGCACATGTTATACTCCTTGATTGGATTAAGCAGTAGATCTCATAAGCTGTAGACATAAGTTGTTTAGAGTTAACATATGGATGCTTAGTAAGGGTAGTTAGTACATTGGATTGACCTACTATGAGACAATCATACGGATATTTTATTGCAGTGTTAATGTTAGTCTCATTATTGCAATAGTGCAAATACCCTTTGACTTGAAGTGCTCTAATATATCTCAGATACCGATCCTGTGCTTTGATTCCATTCATCAGTGCCTTTCAGGGGTTACTCATAGGGTGGTGATTGGGTACTGCTTGAGATATTCGGAGGCTATTGAGTAACTAATAAAGGATTCACCACTCCTGATAGAAGGAGATAATACCCACAGCCTCTTGTTGAGGTCATTACTCAGGAGTCTCTGGCTAGAGCAAATATATGTCATGAAGAGAGTCTTTAATGACACATAAAGTAATGAGATCCTCAAGACAAGATTTAAAATCACTTGGACAAGTTGTAATATAGTCAATCTAGTAAGAGTTGACACTTTGACCATACTCTGAACCAAATGGGGTATAGATGGTGAAAAGACAAATTGCATGGCAACAATGCATATGAAAGGGTTCATAGTCAAACCACTGACTTTTTGATCAATTGGGGGTCTGACATGTTGCTAGATACCACTCTTAACTTACTTGAATTAAGTGTTAATTCAAGTGGCCAACATAACCGAAAACCTAATGGGTCACACACATAGGAGATCCGAATGATGAGTAAAATGGTCTTAATGGTGATTCAAGATATGAGAGAGTATTTCGGGATTGTATCGCGATGTGATCGTGGTAAAAAACGTTGCATGGAATGAATTAGAAACAAGTGTTGTTGGCTTCCATTAATGCGTGCTATTCATGGTCATTAACTTCCCATAACTTCAATTAACGCATGCTATTCATGGCCATTAACTTCCCATAACTTACATTGGTGATGGAGGTTGTGAAAGGCCAAATGGTGCAGAAAATTAAGATGATTTTCTTGCATTTAGTGTAAGACACAATAGAAAGAAAGGTTCTTTCTTACACACACACTCTTTTTCTCTCTAACTCTCACGAGAGTTCTTGTTTTTGCTAGCACAAAAAAAGAATTCTAACTATCTCCTAGCGAGGTTTCATCCTTTTATCTTCGTGTAGACTTTCATTAGAGATGGTCTATGTTGATCGTTGTAGTATACAATAACCCAACGTGGCGAAGATTAAAGAACAAAGGAGATTGTCAGGAAGGTATGTAAACATCTTACATTTCATGTTTTTGTTTCTATATCTATATGTATGAGTAGATCTAGTTTTTGAGGTTTTATTTTATTTTCTACTACATATATTTGATATATATTATGTATGAGATGCATGATCGAAACCTAACTGTGGTATCAGAGCCATCTTGTGCCTTGTTAGATGTAGAATACATGACATGTGAAAATAGTTTTCATGGTTATGACAGCTTAGGGTCCTTTAATGTTTTGTTTGAAATTAATTATAGAAAATTTGTTTTCACGATTTTCTTTCACCAATTTATTCATAATATGTATGTTAATGACTTAGTGTGATTGAAAATAATTTTAATGCAATTAAAATATTTAATTTCGAATTTACAAGAACATGCATGAAATTTGTTTTTCTGCTGGGCATGTTATGTTTAGTGGATAAACTGATGAGGTTACACATGATTTTTCATGTAATTTGATTCTTAAAAAATTATGTGAACATATTTGGGATGTTTTTATTCCTATTTAATTTTTTTAGAATTATTAAATTTTTTAAATAATTTTATCAAACAAATTTCAGATCTGGACAATTTTTAGAAATTGTAGGTTATGTTTTGTTTGATGTTTTTGTATGTTTATATTTCAGTTACAGAACCTTAAAAAAAATTTTATGTGATAAATATGTGTTAATTTGATGTTTGATGCATGCCTAAATAATTTTGCTCAAAATTTGATTTCCAGAAAAATTTTAGAAGTCATATTTGTCATTTTTGGTATTTTATCAGTATTTTGGTGGTCATAATAATTTTTGGGTGATTCCTAAATTATTTTGATCATCATGAAACGACCTATAGATGCTTGGAATGATTATTTGATGTTATGGAAATTTTGGGAAATTATGAAAATTAATTTTGAATTAATTTTAGTAGAGCAATAGATTTTCTAGTAAGGCTAGAAAAATTGGCATGTGTGAAAAAATTGAAGTTGTTTAATTTTAGACATCAAATAATTATTTTAAGGTAAATTAATTGTGAATTAATTTCTGGAATTAGGCATTCATGTTAATTATATTAATATTAATTCCAATTGAAATAGCATACAATAGTAATTTTAACCAAGTTAGTACAAGGAAGATAGTAGATCCAAGTGTTGGATTTGGCCTTTCCGGATCCATAAAATGTCAAAACCAAAATGATGTGTTTATATATATGCATTAGAGAATGCATGGTTAGGAGAATGTGTGGGCTTGCATAATGGATGGTTATGGGCTTAGGCCCAATTTGATGGGGTAGTCCATATCATGCCATGTAGTTATAGTAACTATATGTATATATATGAGTTATATGTATATGACCATCTAAGTTAGATGAGACCTTAGTTAAACCCCTCACTTAGAATATTAAAACTAACGCCTTCCTTTAATATGGAAAGAACCAAAGTCTTTTTAAAGTTAGAGTTGTTGGGCAAACCTAAGCCCACTTTACACGAATATGTTCGTGGAAATAAGATTTTCGGATTAATAGGTCAGTTTTAACTAGAAGCGTTAGGTTGTTGGGCAAACCCAAGATCAACGTGGACAGAGGCGAAGTTGGATAGTGTACATTAGATTTACACGTTTCAAGAGTTGATAGCCCAATGAATGTGCACGCATCAACAGTTGATAGCACTAGATTCAATAGTTACATTGGAGATGTAATTGGTATGATCGATACCTACCGGTTGAACTAAGATGGCTTGTTGGGTAAACCCAAGGTCATTCTTAGGGATATTGGATATCGACCCACTAGGAGACTTTCTCCATGAATTCTCTTAGATTTATATTAAGGGTTCTGAATTTGTGAAAATAATGGGAGTCATAATGCGTGTTATTAAAGTCCTCATATACATGCATTGAAGTACATTCTATTTTTTCTCTCTTTGATGAAAGGATGCTATTGCTCGAGTCAAGACTATGAACACCAGTGTGAGTCTAAGGTCATTGATGGAAGCTAACAAGTTGACTGGACTAAACTTCCTTAACTAGCTTAGGAACTTAAGAATAGTTCTCAAGTAGAAGCTTGGTTATGTCTTGGAAGAACCACTTCCCGATCCACCTGCTGCTGATGCTTCTAATGATGAACGGAGGGCATATAGGAAGCATCTCGATGATAGTGAGATGGCTAGTTGTATTATGCTAGCCACTATGTCATCGGAACTGCAAAAGCAACACGAGGCTATAGATGCTCATACCATAGTCTATCATCTTAGGGAGCTCTTTGATGAGCAAGTAAGGTCCGAAAACTGCACGATTGCCCTTCTGCTCCAAGATGGTTAAGGGGACATCTCCTGTGCAGTACGTACTAAAGATGAATAGCTACATCGAGCGGTTGGCCTTCTTGGGTTTTGTTTTGGATCATGAATTAAGTATTGACTTAATTCTGATTGGTTTAACCGATAGTTACTCACAATTTGTGCTTAACTGTTAGATGAATAATATATCTAGCACAATTCCCAAACTGATCAACATGCTCAAGGCAGTTGAGTCATCTGTTCGTAAGGACAAGGTTGTGATGCTGATGGACTTTTCTGGTTCGAAAAAAAAGAGCCAAAAGAAGAAGAAGTCCATAAGGCCTATAGGGAAATGTCAAGAAAGCAAAGAAGAATACCTCAAAGGGAACTTGCTTCCACTGTGGCAAGGATGGCTACTGGAAGAGAAATTGTAAGGCTTATCTGGAGTCTTTAAAGCAGAAGAAGGCATCTAATGCCCCATCTACTTCAGGTATTTATGTTCTTGATATTTATACTGTTTTTGAAAACAATATATGGGTATTAGATACTGGTTGTGGCTCACACATTTGTACTGACATGAAAGGCCTCAGGAATAGTAGACAGCTCAACAAGGGAGAGTCAGACCTGCGAGTGAGCAATGGAGCTGCATTAGATGTAGGCACATATGTATTGATGCTCCCTAGTGGGCTTGTATTAGAATTCGACAATTTTTTTTATGTACCTGCTTTGACTAAAAATGTAATGTTTGTTTCTGGTCTTAATAAAGCTGGATTCCATTTAAATTTCAGTAATAATGGTTGTTTAATTTACTTGAATGGAATGTTATATGCTTTAGGTACATTGTGCAATATTATATACATATTGGATATGTCTAATTTGGTTTTAAATATTAATAATAACAAAAGAATAAAATGAGATAATGTGAAATTGTCTTACTTATGGCATTGTCACCTTCGCCATATAGGTGAGAGACATATGTTTAAACTACACAAGTGTGGTAGTTTAGGATCATTTGATTATGAATCATATGACCTACGTGAATCTTGCCTATTAGGCAAGATGAGTAAGTTATCCTTTAAGGGAAAGAGTGAACAAACTAGTGGACTTTTAGACCTAATACATATTGATGTATATGGTTCGGTGTCCATACATGCCAAAGGTGGTTTCATATACTTCATTACCTTTATCAATGATCATTCTCGATATGGGTATGTGTATCTTATGCTATATAAGTCTGAAGCCTTTGAAAGGTTCAAAGAATTAAGAAATGAAGTTGATAAACAATTTGGTGAATACTTAAGCCAAGAGTTTTTGGATTATCTCAGGGATAATGGAATATTGTCCCAGTGGACTCCACCTTACACACCACAACACAATGGTGTGGCTGAGAGGAGAAATCGAACCTTGTTAGATATAGTGAGGTCTATGATGGGTTTAGTGAATTTACCAAAATCCTTTTAGGGGTATGCACTATAAACTTTTATTTATTTATTAAACAGAGTCTCATCCAAGTCAGTTGATGTTGCCCCATATAAGATATGGACTAATAAGAAACCCTATCTTTCTCATATGAAAGTTTAGGGTTGTCCTGCTTATGTGAAACGAATTCAGTCAGATAAGCTTAAAAGTAAATCTGATAAGTGTTTGTTTGTAAGACATGCTAAGGAAACTATAGGATATTAATTCTACCATGTTTCGGAACAAAAGGTATTTGTTTCAAAACATGCTGCCTTTTTAGAGAAAGAATTTCTTCTAAGAGAAGACAGTGGGAGCAAAATTGAACTTGTGGAAGTTCAAGATGCTCAAATAGATGCAGATCAACTGCCTGGACCCGAGACTATTGTTCACGAAGATGAAATAATAATTCAACCTTATGACACACAAGAAGTTCATAGGTCAGTTAGGATACGTCATGTTCCTGAGAGATATGGATTTCTCATAAGTGAACTTAACGACGTTTTGCTCATAGAAGATGATGAGTCTACCACCTATGAAGACCTTCGGAAGAGTTCATAATCTGACATATGGTTGTAAGCTATGAAATTTGAAATAGATTCTATGTATGAAAACCAAGTATGAAATTTGGTTCACCCACTTGAAGACCTATAGAGTGAAAATGGGTTTTCAAGAAAAAACTTGACATGGTAGTTATCCATAAAGCTAGGCTTGTAGCTAAAGGTTATCGTCAAAGGCAAGGTGTTGACAATGACAAAACGTTTAGCTCAGTAGCTATGTTTAAATCTATTAAGATACTCCTAGCCATTGCCGCTTATTATGATTATGAGATATGGCAAATGGATGTGAAAATGACTTTCCTTAATGGAAAGTTAACCGATGATACGTATATGACACAACTTGATGGTTTCATATCTAGGAATAGAGAAAAGGTATGCAAGCTTCATAAATCTATTTATAGATTGAAGCAAACATCCAGAAGTTGGAATATTCGATTTGATGAGACAATCAAAGAGCTAAGTTTCTCACAAAATCTGGATGAGCTGTGTATGTATAAGAGGGTTAGTGGGAGTGCAATCGTGTTTCTTGTACTATATGTAGATGACATATTGCTAATAGAAAACGATGTCTCAACTTTGCAATCAATCAAAATTTAGTTAGCTAAGAACTTCTTTATGAAAGAACTTAGAGAAGCAACTTATATTTTGGGAATAAGGATCTATAGAGATAGATCTAAGAGGTTGCTTGGTCTTTCTCAGTCTACATACATAGAAAAGATGTTAAAGAGGTTTAGTATGGAGCAGTCCAAGAGAGGTTATCTTCTGATGGTAGATGGGATTACAATCTCTAAATTTATGTGTCTAAAGGCACAAAATGAGAGGACTCGCATGAGTTTGATTCCTTATACTTCGACTATAAGATCAATCATGTACGCTATATTATGTACTAAACCTGATGTATCATATGCTCTAAGTATTACGAGTAGATACTAGTCGAATCCAGGTGAGAGTCATTGGGTGGCTATCAATCATATCCTTAAGTACTTGAAAAGAACTAAGGATGTATGCTTGGTATATGGAGAAGGTGATCTTGTTGTAAGCGGGTATACTAATGCCAGTTTCCAATCTAATAGGGATGACTCCAGATCCTAGTCCAAATATGTATTCACACTAAATGGTGGTGCAGTCAATTGAAAAAGTTGCAACCAAGAGACTACTACAGATTCAATGATAGAGGCAAAGTACATTGTAGCTTTAGAATTTGCAAAGGAAACGGTTTGGATTAAGAAGTTCATCATGGAACTTGGTGTGGTTCCAAACATCTCTGACCTAGTGCAGTTGTGTTGTGACAATAACAGGGCTATAGTGTAGGTGAAGGAACTAAGGTCTCATCAGAAGTCCATACATGTACTTAGGCACTACCATTTGATTAGAGAAATCATTGGTATAAATGATGTCAAGATAGAAAGAGTTCCCACTGATCAGAATATAGTTGATATGTTGACTACGCCTATTTTCCAAAAGAGTTTTATGTCACATGTACACGCCTATGGTATTAAATATCAAGGTGATTGACTTTAGTGCAAGTAGGAGTTTGTTAGAGAAGTGCCCTAAAGGCAATCACCTTTAGTGCTTAGTGTACAAATCATTTTATGATTAATAAAAGCATTTTTCATTATTTCGATGTTCATATATTTATGGATTTGATGTTGATCTTAAATTGATTTAATGAAGCCCTTGATACAAAACATAGCATGGAGGAAATCATGATGAGATCATGATAATGAGATTCCTATCATGTATAATTACGTTACTATTAAAACTTTCCTTAGTCATAGGATTATTGAAATGGGATATCATTAATCTGGATAGACTAGCACATGTTATACTCCTTAACTGGATCAAGCAGTAGATCTCATAAGTTGTAGACATAAGTTGTTTAGAGTTAGCATGTGGATGCTTACTAACGGTAGTAAGTACAATGGATTGACCTACTATGAGATAATTATACAAATATTCTATTCCAATGTCAATGATAGTCTCATTATAGCAATAGTGCAAGTATCTTTTGACTTGAGGTGCTCTAAGATATATCGAATACTGATCCTATGCTTTGACTCCATTTATTGGTGCCTTTTAGGGGTTACTTATAAGGTGGTGATTAGGTACAACTTGAGGTATTCGGAGGTTGTTGAGTAACTAATAAAGGATTCACCACTCCTGATAGAAGGAGATGATGCCTACGACCTTTTGTCGGGTTCATTACTCGAGAGTCTATAGTCAGAGCAGATATGTGTCATTAAGAGAGTCTTTAATGATACATAGAGTAATGAGATTCTCAGGACAAGATCAAAAATCACTTGGACTAGATGTGATGTAGTCAGTCTAGTGGGAGTTGACACTTTGACCATAATCTGAACCAAATGGGGTATAAATGGTGAAAGGACGAATTACCTGGCCATATTACGTGTGGAAGGGTTCGTAGTTAAACCACTGACTTTCCGGTCAATTGGAGGTCATGACGTGTTGCTAGATACAACTTTTGACTTACTTGAATTAAGTGTTAGTTCAAGTGGCAAACATAACTGGGAACCTAATGGGTTACACACATAGGAGATCCGAAGGATGAGTAAAATGGTCTTGAATGGTGATTTAAGATATGAGAGCGTGTTTTGGGATTGTATCGCAATATAATTGTGGTAGAAAACGTCGCATGGAATAGAATAGAAACAAGTGTTGTTAGCTTCCATTAATGCAAGCTATTCATGGTCATTAACTTTCCATAACTTCCATTAATGCATGTTATTCGTGACCATTAACTTCCCTTAACTTTCCATTTATGATGGGGGTTATGGAAGGATAAATGGTGCAGAAAATTAAAAGGATTTTCATGTATTTAGTGTAAGACACAATAGAAAGAAAGGTTCTTTCTTACACACACACTCTTTTTCTCTCTAACTCTCACAAGAGTTCTTGTCTTTGCTAACACAAAGAAAGAATTCTAACCATATCCTAGTGAGGTTTCATCCTTCTATCTTCGTATGGACTTTCATTAGAGAAGGTCTATGTTGATAGTTATGGTTTACAACAACCCAACGAGGAGAAGATTAAAGAACGAAGGAGATAGTCGGGAAGGTTTGTAAACAGCTTACATTTCATATTTTTGTTTTTTATATCTATATGCATAAGTAGATCTAATTTTTGAGGTACTGTTTTATTTTTTTTGTGTATATTGGATATATATTATGTATGAGATGCATGATCAGAACGTAACAGTAATGAATCCCCAAAAGATATCTTAAATGTTATCATGCAATGCAATTATTAATCATTAAACCGTGGAAATTCTTATCTTAGGTTTGACCCTAATCTATAGAATTTAATCCAAAAGCAAACAAGACTTATTCCAACCCTAGAATAGTTTTATCTACATACTCAAACACACCCTTCTTCTTCTTCTTCTCAGGAAAACTCTAATTCATTCCAAAAACCCTATCCACTAATACTAATAAGTTGTTGCCCTTAAAACTTCCACCAACATGCCACCTTCTTCAAGGTTTTTCATTAGCTACCCTTTGACTAGCTTCCAAATGTCACCTCCACACTTCTTTAATAACAGTGCCTTCATCCTTTTCCTATCGTGACTATTTTCTCTAGTAATTGCATATCTAGTGGCCACTAGTGACAATTTTACACACTTACATTAACATTCTTATGGAAAAAAACTCGTAACTCTAGCCTTTAGTAAGAAAACCTAGAGAGACGCTGCAACTACAACGCTCCCTTCTCCAATAAATGGTTACCTACTTCTTCTTTAGTAGTTGAGAACCACGCCTCTGGCTGTAACAAGAGTTAGCAGCCACTAGTCCTTTTTCTATGGCATCTACTTGAAGGTTCCACGATGAACATCAACCACCAGCTTCCAAATGTTTCCTCACATTTCTCTAATAGAAGTGGCTTCTTCCTTTTCCTATCGTGACTATCTTCTCTAGTAACTGCACATTCAGTAGCCACTAGTAACAATTTCACTCACTTACATTACCGTTGTTATGGGAAAAAAACTCGCAACTCTAACCTCTAGTGAGAATACCTAGGGTTGCAACATTTCTTCTCTAACAAGTGGTTACCTTCTTCTTCTTTGGTAGTTGAGAATCACACCTCTGCTTTAACATGAGTTAGCATCCATTAGTCCTCTTGCCATGACATCTACTTCAAGGTTACATGATTAACGCAAACCAACAACTACCATCTTATTAGCCATATAATATAAGCCAAGCAACAATAACACCAAAACATGAAACTATTTCAAGTAAGCAATCCACAATTACCCAGATCTGACATTTTGCTCTTTCACATTAGACAAGAACAATTCTTGTCATAAGCAAATATAAACCATAAATTTTTTAATTTTTATAGAGATATCAGTCTTCTAACCCAGCATCTTTATGCTATGAATCCAAAACCTCAATTCCAAATTTGACATTTTGTTGTAACATAAATCAATAGCCATCGTGTGTTTAAAGATTTAAAAGGGTGTTTTAAATAGTAGTTTTTATAGTTCTAAATTTTTATAAATTTATGTGGATGATGTAATCTAATTACAAAGGTTTTTAGAAATGGGTTTCTAAATATGTTTAGATCTGAACTTCTCATATTGAACAACTATGGGATCTAAATTTTAGGAGTTTATAGACATTTATCTTAACCTTTTCAAATTTCATATAAGTGTTAACTCCCTTGAAGGCTAAGCCTATTTGTAATAGTTTTTAGATGTGTAGTGATTTAGTTAAAATAACAAAATTCTAATTTCAATTAAAATTTAATTAAAATTATAATAAATTCTAATGAAATGTCCCAAATAAGATTTGATTTCTTATATTGGTTCTTATTTATTAAATATCTCATTTAATCATATAGTTTTTCAAATTTGACAATCAAATCTAACTTAATTAAAACATTTTTTCTTGATTTAACTTGTTTTTGTGTATGAGTCATTAA
This sequence comes from Erythroxylum echinodendron, assembly GCA_027575705.1. NCBI lineage: Eukaryota > Viridiplantae > Streptophyta > Magnoliopsida > Malpighiales > Erythroxylaceae > Erythroxylum > Erythroxylum echinodendron. Next base: position 8,115,972 of record JANZXR010000003.1, read on the forward strand.
GTTCCCAAATATGTTGGCAATTGATATAAATTATAACTCTAAACATATTTAGGATTAGATAAATTAAATTATTTTAATTCATCTTTAATCTCTAATTAAACAATTTATATCTATAAATCAAGATTGATTTCGGGCAACACATCATATGACCACTCAAATATTTAGGAATGTCAAAGTGATTTTGACTAACCTTTCTATGTATAAATTTTTCATATAATTTAATTATTTATCTACCATTAGCAATTGATTCTATTAATGACATTTGAAAACTATTTTCAAGGTATCATTACATATCAATTAAGGATTTCTCAAATCAATACTAATAAGAAACAATAGAGTATTCTCCTTAATCACTTTAGAGGGTTGAATCCAATATTGATCACTCAATTACCTCTATATAGTTCATGATATATAAAATAACTACCAAGTGATATACTCTTCATTAGAACAAGTCATAAGTAGTTTTAAAATAGAGTAATCTCTATATAAGATACTCTGAAGATCTCAAGTCGAAGGGTCACTCATACAAATATTACAATGAGAATTTTCATAAACATACAATTAATGTCCCAAAGAGATTTCTCATTTGAGTTAAGCTCAGCAAACATATGTTATGTTTCTTCCATATGAAAGAAGTATTCGATTTCATAGATCAAAGGACGTTAAACAAAGGCATGAGTGTTTGTTGTTAATTACTCAACTACCTCCATATAGTTCACGATATATCTAATAACTACCAACTGAGTTACTCTTGATTAGAATAAGTCATAAATAGTATCAAAATAGAGCAATAACTATATAAGATATTTTAAAAATCTAAGGATCACTCATATAATTATGACAATGAAAATTTTCAAAGATATACAAATAATGTTCTAAATAGATTTCTAATATGAGGTCAGTTCAATAAACTTGTTATTTAGTGAACATTCACATGCTTATTTAAGTATCTTCATCTTTTAGTCTATGAAATCGATTACTTCTTTTGTAAGGATGAAGGCCAAAAGTGTATTTTAAACTCTACGTTTACACCATAACCTAAGTTGAACTCTAACACTTTCGAGGCGTTCAAGTTGAACCACAATGTTTACAAAACGTTCCAAATTAGACCTTACGAGGATGAAATATCTGACGGAGGTTACCCTCTATCATTTAAATGCCACATGGTTCTTTTAAAAATTTTGTATATTAATGGGACCCACTTTGCTACCTCAGCGAGAAATGAGTCCCATTAATATGCAAAACTCACTATTTTGAATCTTCTATAAGTGCTGTAAGTAAAAGCTGAGAAAACCAAGTTCCTGAAATCAAGGTTTTTTATACTACACCGATACAACAAGTCCCTCCTTTGCTTCCTAACAACCATTACCATAATTATCCGATGATTGTGCCTAAAAGTGGAGGCATTGAGAGGAAAGACTCGTCTACTACTATCAATTTCTCTTATTGCTTTGCTGGGAACTCGTTGTCTTCATTGACAGGTGAAACTGACTGTAAACAACTATTATCTTCATCAACATTTCATATTTTGAATCTATCCCAATTTTCTTTTATCAGAAAGCCTCTGTTGTCTTCTTCTTCTTTGAAGCATGAGTGTAGCTCTAAAACTTTAGGTTCTGGCAAATGCGAATCTTCTTCTGGTTGTTGCCATTGCTCCAAGAAAAGATAACTCTCCTTAACAAACTTTGCCTTCTTATGTTGTTTACTTAATAAAATTTTTGGTTCAAGTTGTATTTTCAATTGAATTATGTTGCAAACAATTTTGTAGCAGAAAGATGAGATCAAAGAGGGTGATGAGGGTTCTAGCAATTAGATTAAAGATGGATGATATTCCTTCAAATGATTATTCTTGGAGAAAGTATGGACAAAAGCCCATTAAAGGGTCTTCGCATCCAAGGTAAAATCATTGTAAACTAAAGAGCAAACAACCAAATACCAACTTGCATCATACATCTTCAATGTGATTGAGCTCTTATTATAACCAAATGATTTGTTAGATAGCATGAAAGCAAGATGGAATTTATAACTTAGAGCTTGTCTATATAATACTCTAGTTATGCATTTTAGGAATTGTAAAGAGTTAATTTTGGAATTTTAGAGAAGAGACCTCATTCTAATGTTGTAAATAGTTTTACTATAGTTAATGAAATTTCTTTCAACTTAAAAAAAAAAGACCTTGTTTAACTAGTTCACCATCTTTATCATATCTTTAAAAAAATTTATGTTGCGTTCGACAAAGGCTATTACAAGTGTAGTAGAGTAAGGGGATGCCCAACCTACAAACATGTAGAGAGGGCTTTGGACGATCCAACAATGCTAATTGTTACCTATGAAGGAGAGTATAGCAATGCTCTATTTGTCACAGAAACTACCAATATCATCCTAGAATCCTCATAGAGCGCAAGAACATCATTCCTACTATAATAGGGATAAAGATTACTAGGGATTTCAATTTTGGACCGATTCGCTCAACTTGGCCCGAGTTGACTGACCCACGGATCAAAATTGGTCGGTTCAATCGAGGTTGAGCCGAATGCGACCTGATTATAAAACGACGTCATTTTTGAAAATTTTAAAAATATATATATAAGATGGGTCGGGTTGACTTGGCCCGTCAGTGGCCCATTTGATAGCAAGCCAAGTGGCGGGCCAGCTAGCTCATGATTAGGCCAGGCCACAGGCCAAGGTAACCAGGAGCTGCCCAGCCATTGACATCCCTAGAGACTACTAGTAGCAAAAGTAGGTGTAATGAACTCAATAAAGTATGAACTGTGAACTCCGCATAAAACTCGTTTTATCTTAAAGCAGATGATTAATGAGATAGATCATTTTTCATGTAAAATATATCGGATGCGTCTGCTAGTTAGCTTTTTCCTTCTTTCTCTTTACTTTGTTAAACAACTATGATCCTATTTCTTTGTTCATCAACATGTATAACTGAAAAGAAGGGTTTGAGCAAAGATGGTGGATTTGGAATTGAATTTTGACTCCAAACGGTGAGTTTTACATATTAATGGTACCCATTTTATTTAAAAATACAAATGTCACGTTAGTAAAAAATAGGTCCCACTAATATGCGAAATTAAAAAAAAAGTCACTTAACATTTAACTAATAAAAGGTAACCTCCGTTAAATTTTTTGTCTTTGTAGAGTCTGGTTTGAACGTTTTGTAACATTGATGTTCAACTTAAACTCCTCGAAACGTTAGGGTTCAACTTAGATTTTGAAGAAAACGTTAGGGTTTAAAATACACTTATAGCCTAAAGAAGAAACATAATATGTGTTAGTCTTTTTATGCTTTATTAATGTCCAGTCTTAATATAACAATAATTAAGAATAATTTAAAAATAATACATTGTTAGGTTTTAGAACCAAAAATTAACCAAAAAAATGGAATAAAAAAGAGGTGATGAAAGAGGCAATTTATTGATGGGTTCCCTTTATATTGTCATTGAAGGCCTAAATATATAAGCAATGAAATAACAAACTTAGCTAATATCTCGATAAACATTAACCAAACAAATGAAAAGTTTAAATACTTAAGATAATCGAAACAATATAAACAAACTTAGATAACTCAGAAAAAATAGGACCATATTTTAAACAACTCTGAATCATTTTTCAATATTCTCTCTTGACTTAAAGTTTTAAGACTTCTTGGACCTGATGATACACTTTCCATCACCCTTCAATGGTTGGAGCACTTCTCTTCAAAAGCTTCTTCTTGGTGCACGTCTCACTAATATTAAAACAAATTTTCTTCTTCTTCAATAACATGTTTTAAATTGACACTTTCTTCAGTCTTATTTTTGCAATTCCTTCGTATATGCCTCAACATTTTGCAATTGAAACACTAAGGCTTTCCCTTGTGCCAACAATTCTCTTCATCATGACAAGGCTTCTTGCAAATACCATATTGAAATTAAGCTTTTCCTTTTGAAAATTAGGCCTTTATTAGATAAGCTTCCTCAACTATCTGCTGAGTTCCTTTTTTCTCAACATTCTTCTTTGCTCCGAGCATACTAGGCATTGACTAATTCAGACAAGGTAATTTAATTGATATCTCTTGAATCCTCTATAGATGAAAATTTTACCGAAAATTTTGCAAGCAAGTTTACAAACACTTTCTTTATAATCCTGCTATCAGGTAACTCTTCTCCTTTCAATCTAATTTTATTTACTACCATCATTAGCTTGTCAGAAAAATCTTGTAGAATCTCCTTTTTTTCCATCCTCATAATCTAAAAATTGCTTTTGAGATTCAATACTTACATCCGGCTTATTCTATCATTGTCAAGATAGAGTTCTTTCAGTGTGTCTCAAGCTTCCTTGGCTATTTCATAACCCATAATTCTTGGAAAGTTTGATTTAGAGATAGCAGTATGAATTTGAGATAATGCTCTTTAAGCTTTGGCTTTTTCATTTTCATGAGCTCTAATTTGATTGAGTGTTGGGTTATTTTCTAAAGATGATATTTGTCTTCCACCTTCAATTTACTGCCATAAGTCAATACCTTTCAAATGAGCTTTCATTTATTGGTGGATGTCATGTTGCTACTCTCTCGAGCACTCGCAGGCCCTTTAAGATCATAAGGAGCTCTGACAGGTTTTTAGAACCAAAAATATAGAGTAGAAAAGAAGTAATGTAAGAGATAATTTATTGATGAGTTTCTTTTACATTATTGTTAAAGGCCTAAATATATAAGTAATAAAATAATAAACTTAGCTATTATCTCGGCACAACTTAACCAAACAAATAAAAAATTTAAGAGTTTAAATACCTAAAATAAAAGAAACAATCTAAACAAATTTAGATTTCCCATAACAAACAGGACCATAATTTAAATAACTTTGAATCATTTTCCAATATACATAAATATAATATAAATTTCATAGTTTTATTTATAATATATATTTATTAGGGATGGCAATTTCGGCCCGACTCGGCCTGCACTGGCTCGGATTAAATGGGCCACAAGCTGACCATAATCCGTCCAGGCCAATCCCGGCTAGTGCAAAATGACATTTTGAATTTTTTTTAAAAAAATAAATGAGCAAGTCGAGTAGGCCTAGCCTGCTGAACCATAGCCTGGGCTATGAACCGGTCAATCAGCTGGAGAGTCGGGCCACAGGCTGACCCATCCCGACCCGTGGGCCACCATCGGAGAAGTCAGGCCGGGCCTGATTATAAGATATAAATCAACAGTAATGCTAGCAAGCTGTCAACAGCAATTTACTGAAACAACTTTAGTAACAAATTTACCATGTTGGGCATGCCACGATCATGCCGTAACTTATTGGCCAGCAGGTATTAAGGGTCAGTGTTTACTGCCAATTTTGTCGGAAACACTGAAAGAGCCTAACTGCCGTAGTCTCCCTCATGTATGGCAAAGCTTAATGATCTCAAGATACTTAACATGTGGAAGATTTTTCCACCCGAAGGGAACATCTTGTTCTGGCATCTGCATGAACCCATGCCACAGGTTAGGTATTATTTTATTATATGTTGGCCACGTTCTGGCATTTAAACGCTTCCAAGTTTGTGTAACCTAATCCTGGAAATGTAGCCTGTCATTTATCGTCACCATTAGTTTTGAAGGCGTCAAGCGCGTTGTAACGGACAATACTTAGAAAATATTTTTAGGATATGCCATGTGAAAATGATGGAATTCAGTTTGTTCATACTATTACTTCCATGTTTGGAGAGTACTAAACATGAATTGTATCTGGTTTGTTGATTCATCGGTGCATCTCCATAACAGGTTACTAAAGCTGTTAACATGTATACATAGTCTTAGGACACAAATGAGGCTACATTGCCTGTTTTCTGAGAGTTAGAGCACACTATGCCTTCATCTTTGTTTCAGAATGGAGTGGAGGGCCTGATGTTTTGGGGAATGACTGATGTTTATCCTTCAATTTCCCCTTCTTTGTATGTGTCAATAATATGTCGTCAGTCTGATCGGAGTACAAGATGGCTGTAAAAAGACTGAAGTGATTGATAGGATCCTTTTATTAACAAGCCTCGTTAACATTCTTTTTAAATTCAGTACAATCCCTATACATATTCAATGTACAACCCACAGAAAACGTTAAACGTCTCTCCTCAGTTTAAAAGGAAACAAAAAGAAACAGAAACAGAAACAGAAACAGAAACAGAAGCAAACTTCGGCATAAAGTTCATGATATCCTATTCTCCGTGTCTTCACAGAGCTATCAAAATTTCATAATTGTACAATCATTTTACACCACAGATGAAGCGGCACGCTTGAGATTATAATTTGGTCGATTCTGACTCATTGAATCTTCAATAGCCAGGCCTTGAGCACCGAAACAGAAGTACTGATTCATCAACCCTTTATTTAAAGATGCTTGTTTATGCTTCAACGAGCGATTTGATTGTGAGGCTTCTGCAGTTCCAACACTTGTCTCTTTATCGAACGAAGAAGATGAAAACATGGATGACCCTGAAAAGGGAACAGTAGGAGACTGACTTGGAACACTTAAATGTGGCATTGTCTGAATAACACCGTGCATTAGCCCTGCAGCAAATTTCTTTCTAGTCAATGGACTTGGAAGACTATTGCTCACAGATAGTGTCCTTTTGTTGCTTGACATCTTGTTTGAGAATTTCTCCCGCAGTGGTATTGGAGATCCTTCAAACCTACCGCATAAGTTAACTGAATCCAAGGAATCATCATCTCTACACACTACATTAGCAGCTTGTGTGTCTCTCTTCCTCGGCCACCGAAGTAGAGATTTTAAACGCCTTGCTGCATAATTTAGAGAACCAGACTTCTTACTATCCATAGAGTCAGGTGTGTTGCATTCAGTTTGTTCGCTCAAGCATCTACTATGATCCATACTTTCATCGCAAGTAGCTTCAGATGCATTCTCAATGCCGGTGTACAAGAATATCTCAGCATCAGGTATCCTAAATGAAGTGCCAGGACTGTTTCCCATGCCCTGCCCTATTAAATGGGAAACAATATCATTTCTAGCCAGAGAATCGTGGCAATTAGAAATCCCTCCTGCAGAAATCAATTGCTTAATTAAAATTTCGGAAGATGCTGATTTTGGTCGTTGTTTTAGGAGATCTAACGGAGTCGTGCCATCAAGATCACGAATATTCAAATTGATGGATGGAACAGTCAATAGAAGTTCCACCAGGTTAGAATTAATATTCTCAATCACAGCAATATGAAGGGCTGTTCTTCCATCATTGTTCCTGACATTGATAATGTCTTGGATGTTCACAATGTTACCATTCACAAACTGCTTCATAAGCTCAACCTGTCTGTCCACTCTTCGGAAACCAGGAGTTCGAAAGCCTGAGACCGCCATATGGAGGAACGTATCTCCATCATTGTTAACTGTGGAGGATAGTACGGGTGACTTCTGCATCAGAAACTCTGCCACAGCTAAGTAACCCCTGTAAACGGCCACATGTAGTGCTGTGTTCCCTTGATAATCAGCAGCGGTAATTATATCAAACGATTCAATCAAATGTTTGATTACCTGCACAAATAAGGATCAATAGTTTTTTATAGCTCTTATTTCTACAAAAGATCAAAGCAGCACATAAAAGACGCATCCATAAGGAAAAGGTGAAATTTATGCCTGCCCGAGCAGAAGATGAAGTTGGTAAGTATTGTATGAAACAAAAAAACTACTATGAACAAAAAGCAGTGCACGCAAAAGACTTGAGAAAACCGAAAAAGCAAACTAACAACCATCTGATTTCTGAAAAATTCTTGTGGATATTTTGGCCTATACTATTAACACACTGAAAATGGAGAAACCTTGGATGAAGAAACTGCCTTGTAAAGGGAAAGAGAAACCAAAATGCTATTAGTAACTTGCCAAGCGGAAAATGTCACGAGGGTTTAGAGTAGGGACAGTTTTAAGGAGAGTCTCTGAGGATGCTGTATTCTATTCAACTACTCAAAAGTGAGCATTCTCAATTTCAATAAAGCCAATAGATAGCTACTAGAAAAACATCTGAACTGCCATAATCTATGTCCTTCATTCCAAAACAGTAGTTCTAAGGTTTGCTGCTCTAAGAAGATGCATTCTAGGTGAGATTGACTCCTGAATTTGACTATTTTCTATTTGCTTTTTGTTTGTCTTGTAGCATTTCCAGACCCTTACCGGGATTTTATCAACTCGAACGTCAGATTTAAGATGTCAAAAAATCAACTCATGAGAAAAAATGAGTAGACAAAGTTACAGAATCCATGAAACTAGAATAGGCCTTACCTCAACCTGTCCTCTTCCAGCTGCAGCATGCAAGATAGTGGATCCCTGGGCATCTCTATAAACCAAAGCATCAGAGCGATCATTAAGAAGCTCCTTTAAAATCTCCAAATGACCACCTCTAGCTGCAGCATGAATAGCCCTGTTCATGATCTCCCTCCTAAAGTCCGATTGCTTCTCACTTATCTGCTCCTTCAACTCTTCTTCAGAGTCAAGGCCGCACCGTGAAGTAGAGAAATCAAGCAAGAGCCTGAAGACCTCAGAATTCTTGCTCCTGGCAGCAGCATAAAACATATCGGTGATACCATACTCACCTTCACCAAAAACAAGAAGAGGGTCTCTGTGCAACAAGTCCTGGACAAACCCCACATCACCAGCTGATGCAGCTGTGTACAAAAGCCAACCACCATAACCAGCTCTAATGAGAGTGTTATAACCTCTTTTTGTTTCGCATTCTAGGAGAAGCTTCCTGGCTACAACAGAGCGACATTTAGACACACCATTGAACTGTTCCTCGTCATCCCAAACGGTTTCAAGTCTCCGAATTCGGCGAAGAGAACTGAGCTTTATGAGAAGGTTGGTGTCAAGGTGAAGAAGCTCCGCGACCAAATCATAGAGACCATTAGCAGCAGCAAAATCAATCGGTGACGCATACCACCATTGGTCTCCAGTGCTCTCCCATCTAAGAGGGAAATATGGTGGCATGTCTATGTTTATAGATCAAATCCAACAACTTGTGAAGTTCACAAAATACCCAGGTGAGTCTGATTCAGAAAACACAGAGAACTCAAGAGTTCCGCACGTAATTGTAGAGATTGCATATAAAAGGAAAACACTACTTTATCAAGGGCCTTAACCACGTGATGCCCGCGAAATCAAAGATCTTAAAAGCAAAAATGAACGCATGATTCCAAAAAGATTGCATCTTTCCTTACAAAGTTCCTGAAAGCTAAGAGAATAAACAATCCTGGACTATATGATTAAGGATCGGCTTCATATCAGAAATTGTCAAGAAAATCACAAGACCCCAGTTTTCGAGAAAACCATAAAGAACCACCAATAAGCTGCTTAGAGCCAGAGAAAGAAGAAACCATTATCTGCGAGGCATTATTGTAGGGGGCTATAGACAGACGGCTGCCTAAGAAGACACAGAATAAATCAAAAAAGACACCACCTTTACACTGTTTGCAGCAGATAAGAAAGCGAAGTGGCCACCACTGGCCTTAGATTTTTTGATAGAATTATGCAAAAAGGGAACCCAAAAAAAAAAAAGAAAAACAAACAAACAAACAAATTCTGCATAGAAAGGCTTTAGATTCTTTAAGCTCGTGAGGTTAAAATATTTGGTTGTTGGGATCAACGTCATTACGGATTTGATGGGAATAGGTTGTTTCATTCATGGCAATGAGACAACAGATTACAAGAAACCGGTGACAGTTGGCAATGCATTGGCTAAGATTGCATTGGTTGAAGAATGTATCCTTGACCTATTGATATTATGATTATGAATCCATTATCTAAACACTATTTGCAAGCATGTCCTTCACCCCACCAGCCAATTATGAGTGATCTTAATAATGAATTCTTAGTAAAGAACATTTGGCTGTTTATTAACAACCATGAAAAAAACGTTGTTTCGCCTGAATCTGTCGTTAAAGTAGTTTGTTGAGCCTAATTTTCTCGTACCTAACCAGACCAACGAACCGCTGGTTTCATTCTCCTTTTTTTTTTTTTTTTTTGTAATAGAACGAGTACGTCGGTCCATACAAATCACGATTCACGACAGCGTTAGCCAAGAGATAGACACAAGCTACAAACGGCGGCGTTTCCAAACAACAACGTCTTCAGACATCGTCGTCATTCGCTTTTACGTGCGTTGGAGATTAGCCCATCCAACTGCCATCATTCCACGAACCTAATGCTTTAACAAACCAAATTATTGTGGTCTAAACAGTATTGAGATTATTTCTTAAATTAAAAGCAATGTTTTAAAAATCGGACCAAAAGTTAAATCAATAAGACAAAATGTTTAAGATTTAAAAATTTCAACTACAATTAGAACATCATAAAATTAGTTGAAGATTAGACAAAACTAAAGAATTTGAAATACGATTGAAAGAGATTGTTCTTACTTATCGAAAAATTTAAATTTAAATTGAAAAAAGAGGTCGTAAAATGAAATTTAATTTATTTATTTAGATTTCTGAGAATTTATTAATTTAAAATTTTGATTGATTAATTAATAAATTTATTAATTTTTTACAATAAAAGTTATTAAAATAAATCGAACCAAAAAGTTAAAAACTGAACTGAAAAACTAAACGATTTAAGGTTTTTATGGTTGTGCCGAACGTAATTATGTAGTAATTATAAGATTCAACGTGTTAATATTAGAGCATTAAAAAATTATTCGTCCAAAATTAAAAAAGTAAATTAAGAGCTTATGCATATATTTTATCACATTATACTCGCCCTTCTTATTATTTGAGAAAAAGAAAAGTTGACATTTGGTTGAAGAATGGCAGCAATTGAGTAAAGCGGAAATGGCATCGTTGAGGCCTCGTTGGTATATTGTTAACCTAACCAGGTTAAATCCTATGGTGAAGCAGTTAGGAGACAATCATGAATGCTTTCTTGTGGATTCAGGAACAAGATGGAAGCATGTGGCCATCCCTCTTTAGTTATTTTGTCTTTAATGCCACCTCTTTTGTTTACATAGTTTAATGTACTCACCTTGGTCATATGGTTGTGTAAGAGTCAAACGTATCGGCCCCCTCATTTGGTTAGTCATCTTCCTTCCAAGCGTCGGTGCCAGCCATAAGTTGAAGTTAGGGTTAAATTACTCGGGACTACTTCCTACTTTTGGTCCTTGAAATAGTCTATTATAGTAGTCGGTCTTCTTATTGCTTTCTGTAGCAGAATTTGCAGCTATTTCAACACGACCTCTATACAAATTCAAGACTTTTTGCATATCAATGGACGACATTTTCCATAATGGATGACGGTACGACAGGAGTTTCTTACCTGCCATTGCCTAACTCAGCTAGGAAATCTACAGTTATACCATGAAAGCATCAGTCCTTTACAACAATAGAAGAGACCAGCTCTTGTACTATTACTTGGGTGTTTCCATAGTTTTCAAGAAAAACTCCAATTAGCAGGTTTAATTAATGAAACTAACTTTAAAGAGTATCTTGCACATGGTTAGCTTCAGGATCAGAAATCTATGTAGAGTGCTCGGATTTGGAATTGCAACACTTTGTTTTGATCAAGAAAATTGGATCACGAGATCTACTTGTCCACCCCAGCACCTTTTTAAGAACTGAACGGATAGACAATGTCATGTGATTCAGCGAAACAGTAACTTTGTTATGCACGAAATGATTCGAAGCCCACTAGTCCAAGCGGAAGAGACAAGCCATGTCATGCGGCACGTCTTTATATGCACAAAGCTCCTAGTTAGAACCTACAGTTATCGTCAAAGTAAAATAAACAATCAGCTTAATCAAAACTTATAAATTCATTAATCACTTGATAACTAAAATATTCCATGGTTGAGGTTTAATTGATCCGGTTGCTGCATCCTTGTTCTAGAGCCCTTGACAAAAGCCAGAATTTCCATTTCCCACTGTGAACAACAGGAATTTCAGCGGTCAAATCCATTTTTAGTCTGAGCTTCCGGGGGTATGCTTGCCAAGGCATGGATTTCATCCTTGTTCTTGAGCCCCTGACAAAAACCAGAATTTCCATTTTCCACTGTGAACAACAGGAATTTCAGCAGTCAAATTCGTTTAGTCTGAGCTTCCGGGGTCATGCTTGCCAAGGCATGGATTTCATACTTGCTTTACTTGTACAATTTTTAATCACAGAATGTAGCAAATGACCTCCAATTCAAGAAAACTACAGTTTCTATGACTCAAAGATTCTAAGCCCTAAACCATAATCTTCATACCAACTGAAAATAAGAGGAACCAACTTTATTATTATCAGTGCTTTCTGTACTTTAATCTCATTTTAGATAAGGCAACAGCTGACATTAAGTCTAATCAGTTCACACAATCGACACTCCACTAATCAATGGAACCATATAGCTTTCAAATGCCAAGTGAAATAATAATGCGGCAAAATCAAATTTCAAGTAGGATAGAAAGACTACATAATGTTCACCTAGACACAATTGATTTCGATAATTATAATTTCTCCATGTAAGCAGCAACCTTTTGAGATGACTCATACATACACTGTTGCTCAAGTTCCTTCCAGAGCAAAAGACATGTCCGGTATCTAGGTGTTATATCTTTCGCTATCATTTCCTCAAACAACTGGTAAGCCCACTCACATCTGTTTGCTCTACAAAGTCCATGAATCAGAAGTGTGTAGGCCGATGCATCCAGACTGAGATGATGCTTTATAGCCATGTCATCTAATAGTGTACTCAACGAGGTACCAACTTTTCCAGTTTTGAAGCATGACTTGAGCAATGGAAAGTAAGTTTGAACATCAGGCTTGCAGAGCTTCAAACGTTCCATTGCCTTCAGGAGATTCAAGGCTTTTTGTTCCTGACCCTGGTGACAGAACATAGCAATCATTGTATTATACGTTGATGTATTGGGGGAGATACCATTATTGCGCATCTCCACTTCAAAAACTTCAATGGCTTCCTTTACTTTGCCAGCTCTTCCAAGTGAATGAATCAAAGAATTGTAGAACAGTACATCAGGTTTACAACCAGTGGAATCCATTTTCCGGGCAACTTCTATAGCTTCACCAAACCTCTCTAACTTCGCTAGTGAACTCATGACAGTAGTATAAGTAACAACATTAGGAGGACACCCTTGTTTTACCATCTCATCAAAGAGCTCATAAACCTTATCAAATTGGTTTTGGCGGCAATGGAATAGGACGAGAGTAGAATAACTTATAACACAAGGACGACAACCGTACCCTTTCATCTCTTGTATGGTCCAATATGCCTCATCAACTCGATTGAGCCTACACCACCCATTAATAAAAATGTTAAATGTATTGGCATTAGGAGGAACATGCGATTTCAGCTCCAAGAAAACAGCACGAGCCTGCTCAACCTTGCGTTCTTTACAGAGAGTGTCAAGCAACAAATTCATAGAATCGGTGTTCTTTTCCAATCCAAAACTTCCCAGTTCATCAAATATCCTAACAGCTTCTTCCCATTGCCCAGCTCCAGCAAACCTTCTCATAACTTTACCAATTGTACTAAGCGTCACAACATGACACCTTTTCATGTCATCTAAAAACAATCTCATTTGATCCATTTGTTTCAATTTTCCAAGTATATCCACCATTGTATCATATGATTCCGATGAATGTTCATACCCAGAGCGTGAACTTGCCCATTTAAACACACCCAACGCTGATCGCCAATCGTCCCTGAACCTGTGAAGCAACCCATCAACAAGGTCGTGAGAAAGCTGTAAACTGTTGCACACTGCATCTTGAGAAAGAGACTGAAGAACCTCATCATGACTTCCTCCGACACGCAGTTTTTCTAAGAGAAGGTCGATATCAGAGCGTGGAGTTGAATCCTCCACGCATTGTTTTTCTGGACAATCAATTCCAGCGCTGGCAAGTGAAGAAGAACAGTAAAAAGAAGAAGAAAATGACGAATCAAAAAGGCAGGCAAGCCTCAAACAGTGCCGGAGAGGCGATATCATGAAGCAAAACCCAGGTGATAAATTATGCGGCACAGAGCTGACTTAGACAAACGGACGAACACCTTATAGGCAAAGTTGTTTGATCTCAAGTGCTTCGACGCAGAGTGAACAGGCCGTCATTAACATAGTGTTTGTGAGCCCATAAAATCCTCCTAGTTTTCTACATGGCTTTCCATTACGGGTCCATCAACACATTATAATATTTTACCCTAGGTAAAGTAATATTTTCAGAAGGAGCTAATGAAAGCAGAACAATTAAATTTGCCAACTAACCCCAAAAATGTAGGAAGATTGGACATTTCATGTCAGCATCAATTGGATTTTTTTTCTTTTTTTAACTCAAATTTCGGACTTCGCCTAATTAATCTTGAGACCTATGAGTCACTCACTCAGACTCACAGATAGGTAAATCTGGATCTGATCTTAGATAATAGTAAGGGTACCTGTTCTAAGGAATGGGCCACTATTAGACAGATTACATCACATTAACAAAGGCTGCTCCTTGCTGAGTTCGAACCCACAACCTTTTACACAATCCTCTCCCCCTTCCTACCATTGGGCTACCCCGTGAGGGGCCACTTGGATTTCTTTTCCGCATCATGAAATGTTGCATCTGGCTTCTTATTTCCATTTGGTGTACTTGACCAAATATCATATTTAATGTTGCAATGGATATCATCTCCACCCTAAGATTTGATAACATAAAACTTGGCATTAGAATATTCAATTTCAAATTTTGGTAGGTTATATTGATCTCTATGTATAAATGATCCATAGCCCTGTTTCTTGATTGATGTTTCCAAAGTAGGACCCCTGTTGGAAGCTCCAGGACCACGAGGGAACTCCATCAAGGCATCGTAATCACCAATTCCATTGAAGTTGTGTCTTGCTCTAATTCTATCTGCTCCATTCCACAGCCTTCCATCTTGTTCGTGAGTTGGAACCTTGCTTTAGCCTCTAAATGAAGAGAATTTTCCTACAAGATGATAGCCCTTCAAAAGTACTAATGACATGTTGAATCCAATGTAGAAACCTGTAATCAAGGGTTTATAGGAATTGAAATTCAAGCAACCATAAGTGACAAAATTATATGTTGATCAACATATTGAAATAAAGGAGTTGATTGGTTCATTAGAAACCTCGTACCATGCACTAAGCTAAGCATTTGCATACTAATGAATTTACTATAAAATCATAACAAGCTTAGACCACCATTACAATTGATTTGCATGCAAAATTCCAATCCCTAAAAAAAATGTTGGGACAATGTAAGTCAATTAATGTAGATTTAGCTGAATTATTGGACCTGAAAATCGTGGATGACTTTGTGAAGTAGGTTCTGAACACCCACTTCACTCCAATGTTCTTCCTATGTTCAGGCTTTTCAACTAGCTTCTAAGTTTGATTCTTCTCAATCATATCCATCTCCTCCTGCAGTACAGTTATCCACTTCGGATTCCTTTTAGCTTCATTGAACCTTGCTGACTCAAACACTGCAACATTGCATTTTTGGTATACATCATAAAGCAATGTAGTACTTTTGATTGGAGGTTCATCAACCTCTTCACCTTGCATTAATGGAGAGTTAGTAATTTGTTTTCCTTTTTCTCCTTCCCAGCACCATTGTTGTTCCTTTATAAAATGAATATCTCTATGTACCAGAATCTTCCGAGTTTGTGATTGAAAAACTTCGTAAGCTTTAGAGGTGTTGTTGTACGCAATAAAGATGCTATGCTCTACTCTCCTATCAAGCTTACCCCTTTTCACCTGAGGAACATGTGTAAAGCAAATACAACCAAAGACTTTAAGGTTCTGTAAGGAAGGTTTAAAATAATACCATGCTTCAAATAGAGTTTTTCCCTTCACTGCCTTTGTATGAAGCCTATTTAGCATATACACAACTGTGTTAGCTGCTTCTACCCAAAACTTCTTAGGGAGTCATTTCTAATGCAATATGGATCCCACCATCTCCATTGTTTTATTCTTCCTCTTACTTACCTTATTTTGCTATGGAGTGTAAGGAGAAATAAGCTGGTGTTCAATTCCAGCCTCTTTAAAGAATATATTAAAATGTTCTAATGTGTACTTCTTCCCATTGTTCGATCTCAAAACTTGAATCATGCAATTACTTTGGTTCTCAATCCAAGCCTTAAATCTTCAAAACACTCCTACAACCTCTAACTTGAACCTTAGGAGGTAAATCCTACACATCCTAGTTAGATAGTCAATAAAGGCAATGTAATATTTACTTCCCTTTAATGATGGTTTAGGTAGATGTCCACAAAGATCAGTATGAATCAGCTGCAGCTTCTCTTATGCTCTCCAAGTAATCTGTGAAAATATTTGCCTGGTTTGCTTGCCATATTGACATGCCTCGTAATTTGACAAGTGTTCATCTAGTGACAGCAGAACTTACACAAGCTCCATTCTCTTCATTACCAATAATGCAACATGCTTGAAGTGTCTCATCCTCTTATACCAAAGTTCCGTTGCGTTATTGAAGATAGGAAAGGCAACCTGCTCTTCCTCTATTTGGTCTAATGAAAGCTCATATTTCTCATTTTTATCCTGAACAATTCTCGTCTTTCTACATCCTTGATAAGACACATTTTATCCTCAAGCAAAATCTTATATCCCTTTTTAAGCAGTTGACTAACACTCAACAAGTTTTGATTAATTTTGGGTACATAAAGAACATCAGTGACAATTTTAGTACCTAAACAGCTCTCAATTGCAATTGTTCCCTTTCCTTTGACAACTATGTAATAATTCCCATCCTTCTACATCCTTGATAAGACACATTTTATCCTCAAGCAAAAGCTTGTATTCCTTTTTAAGCAGTTGACTAACACTCAACAAATTTTGATTAATTTTAGGTATATAAAGAACATCGTTGACAATTTTAATACCTAAACAACCCTCAATTGCAAATGTTCCCTTTCCTTTGACAACTATGTACTCTCCATTTCCGATTTGACTTTTGAGATAACAGACCTATCGAGCTCCTTGAAATTATTTGGCTTTCTCCAACACTTGAAATATGGAGGACTCCATTTTTTCACAGTGAAGGTAACTTGGCTTGTTAGTTCCTCCATTATTGCTATTGTTATTAAAACCTTCAGTTTGTTCAGCATTGTTCTTTTTCCCTTTCTTTTTTTCATTTCCCACCTTCATTGATCTGCAATTTAGCTTGTAAAGCACCCTTAATTAAGCCTTCTTACCTCATGAGCCTTCTTTGCTCCTCAGCCTGTAATGGATTTAACAACTCTCTAAGGTGATACTTAACAAGTCTTTAGATTTCACTAAAGAGGAAATTGTTGTTTCAAACCTTTCTGGAATAGTCACAAGAACTTTCTGAACATTTCTAGAATCACAAAATTAAGTTCCAAGCAATCTTACCCTATTGACAATGTTAAGAAGTCTGTCAGCATACTATTTCATAATTTTTGATTCCTTCATCCTTTGCATCTCAACCTCCCTGATGAAAATCAGCAATTTCATCCCTTTAACTCTCTCATTGCCTTCATACTCTTGCATGAGAAAGTCCCATATTCTCTTTTCTAACTTTAGCATCATAATTCTAGTAAAGATTGCTAGTAAGACAGCTGCAAATATAATGCCTTCACCTTTGATTTCCTTTGCCTTCTTTCTTTGTATTCCTAACTTGAGCAAGAGGTGGGTTGTTTGGCAAGGGAGGAACCTCATATTCCTCCTCCACAGCTTTTTACAGATCATTTGTATCAAGATAAGCCTCCATTATACTGCCCATACTTGATAACTCTCAACCTTAAACACTGGAGGAGCAATAGTTATGAAAGGTGTCTTAGAATCCATGACTTGATGGTTTTGTTTATAACAAGTTTGGTTTGGTTTTTAAGTGTAGTGTACCCTCAAACTCACACGGTCCCTTAAGAAAAAACAACTCTGATACCAATTTGTAGGAGTTAGGTACTTAAGCAAGGAAAAATACAAAAAATTGAAACAATAGTAACATAAAGAAAAATGGATAAAAATGTTTCAAAAATTTCATTAGAAAAACATCCTTAAATACACAAAAGTTATAACTAAAATTAAAAAAAACAACTCATGTTTTCATGATCACTGACCACTGCTAGCTACAAAATAGTCACTAATAGAAAATGCCTAGTATCTAGATTAAGACATGGTCAAAGCCTTCAATTTCACCATGTCTATCAGATTTATCTATTTTCATACTCCATGTTGCAGCCCACTATGATTTAATTCCACAAATTTAGCCATTTTTCACATTTTTAGCCTTACCATGATGTCATGACAGTACCATGTTAGTATAATTTCAGCAAATACTAAAGCATACCTGCATCAACAACTATAGTAAACTGGTATCTAGTTATTGTTCTCATAGATGCTTTGTGAAAATGAAAATAAAGACTGAGAGTTTAGAGTCTTCCTCCTCCATAACGATTTCATCTTTGATAGGTTTATCATTAAATTTCGTTTTAAGATGCACTTATGGTATATGCAATTAACTAGTATTTTTATCATACAATTAATTCTTGTATATTCTTCTTTTCATTTTCTCCTTAATCATTGTTTTTTGAAGTTAATGCATACTAAAGTTTGAGCAATTATATTTGTTTTTGTTTATGTACTTATCCTCACTAACTTGTTTCCTTATTCATCACTCTGAATGATCTGAATTCTTTTAGATTCTCTTAATATATATAGGCCAAGTCACCAATCAGGACTTTGAATGAACTCTCAGTTTCAAAAGTAATTCCAAGTTTATATTTCCCACCATTTATAAACAGAGAACAGAGCAACTCAAATGAGGATTCATGATGTGTCAATCACAAGAATGATGACCTTCTAGTCAATACAATTTCCAGGAGTGACATTTTATGGACTTTCATCAGCAGAAATCATATGGAGTTTGGCATGTGTAACAGACATTGTTGCTATGTCCTAACTACACATGCGCTTTCTTTTCTATACCATTAGAAGTTCTAAGTTCATTCTCAAATGCTTATTCTTAGTCTTCTTTCCACAGTGAGAAGAATAATCGATGCTAAATTTGATCTGTCATGACTCACTCTGCATAAAATTTTTGTAGAATTTTTTTTTATCTTCCATCAAAAATACTTCTCTGAACAAACAAGTTTATATTATATTTGATCAACTTATGTTAGCATATAATTTTTTATAATTAAAATTCAAAGTTAACGTATTCAGTACATAAGACTCTTCATTTTGTGAGCGTCTAGAAAGGGGCCTCGACGTACGCGACCTTTTTATGAATATTTTTAAAAAAATTATAAATTGAGTTACATTGAAAAGTTCGTGATATTTTAATTATTTAAATTAAGTACTTTAAAACAAAATGAATCTTGGTTCTATATTACAAATGTAATAATATGAAAAATATTTTTAAATTGTGAGACTGTAAAATAATTTTTAATTAATCAAGTTTTAAAAATTAATTATTCAAAAAAATTTGCTACGAGTAGTGTTCATGACAATTAGCTAAATGCTTGCTCTCTTTTATTTCTTTTTTAGTACATTGCAAATAACTCCTTTGCTTTTATTTTTTTAATGTAGTGACTTAAGTACTTTTTTTTTCTTATAAAATCCATAAAAATGGTTAGAGTTTGTAATTGATTCTAAAATATCAAAGAATCAAAATTTGATATGATCTAATAAAACCTCCCAAATATAGAAAGTATTTATTATTACATAATCAAGAAGTTAAAATATATTATATTAATTAAAGTTTTTATGCCAAACGGATGAAAAATCAAAAGGTCATATAATTGATATTTAATGATGGATAATTTACTATAAGTAGAAATAAAGATACGAACTTGGACTGAAATAAAAAATATTTTTTGTTATCAATAAATTATTTTTATTTTTATTTTTAAATTTAGTAATTTAAAAAAATTCAGTTGTAAAATCCATTTTAAAATGAATAGATTTTATCATTAATTCCAAAATCTCGAAGAATTAAAATTTGATATGATTCAGTTATTGCTTAATAAATTTTGTTAAATATACATAAATATTTATTTGATATTTCATTGAGAACAAAAGTGTATTAAAAAATAATCATATCATAGAAATTTAATGTTAGATAATGCAACTCATAATATAAATGCATACAACACCAACTTCATCTTTGAAACAGAAAATTGTTGAAGAGAGTGGCTTCGGCTTGAAGAATATGACGATGAAGAGGTCGTTGGTTTTTGGGTTTATGTTCTTGCTTCTTGTTACTACAAGTAAGCTTGGTGCAGCCATTACATGCTCTGAAGCTGTAACCACACTTTTGCCCTGCCTACCATACTTGGTCGGTAGTGCCGGCGTCCAACCAACCGCCGCTTGTTGTATAGCCGTCAAGTCGGTGAACGATCAGGCTAGCACCAGACAAGTACGTAGAGACCTGTGCAAGTGTTTTCAGTCTGCTGCAAAAAGTTTTCCTGTTGATCCTGACAAGGCTAAAGCAATTCCTGAGTTGTGTCATGTCCAAGTCCCTGTTCCTATCGATCCTACGATAGATTGCAACTCGTAAGTTGTCATTCCTGTCTGGTTCTGCTTCTTCTGTTTTAACTCTCATTCGACTAACTTCGGCATTGTTATTGTGCTTTTGCAGGATTCCATAAACAATGATTATTGTCTATGAACAGTTAAAGATTCAAGAGAATAAATTTGATCTGGTTGTGTTCAATTAGATAAAGATGTTTTAAGGTTTTTCTCTTCAAATCATTGCAATGATATATGTTACTTTGTCTGTCTTTGTCTACAATTTCTCAGTCTGGTTTTGATTATCTAAGCAGTCTTCACAGATACTAAAATGCTGTCCTATAAACCAGTATCAATCTGAAAACGAGACATTGTATTAGAACAAGTTGAAATGGACGTAAGTACATACACATATATATAAACAGCATCAATCTAATAAAAGCTATGGATGTAACAACTAAAGAGCTTATGGTTCAGGAGCTACTACAGGAATGGATCTTTTCGTTGATTTGATGAGATGTTTAAGTTGAGTTCATGAATTGTGAGACTCGTAGTAAGTTTAACTAGAGAGGAAGTGTTTGTACCGTTCTTGCCTTCTGTGCTTCCATGCTTCTGATCAAAAGTTGGAAGAGAAGTGAAATATGGGAACTAAACACTAAAACTCTGGATATTCTTATCATGCCAGAAAAACCTCGAACTGAATTCAAAATAATAGGAGTTAAGATCGGCCAAAATTATCATATATGCATGGTATAATTGAAAATATGATTATATCTAACATATAGCGTAAAATTATGATAATAATAAAAATGAGAATAAATATACTGAGCAATGAAAATAGATATTATTTTTATAATTACGATGAATAGTTAAGAGGAAGTAATGATTCTCGTTATCATTGATAATAGTTAATTTATCAAAAAATTGAGAAATAAAAATTTATTATATTTGAATTAATTATATTTGAATTAATTATACTGTAATTAATTAATTATTTATTTATTTATTTATAATATTTTAATTAATTATATTATAATTTATTATATTTTAATTAATTAATTAATAACAATATTTTAATTAATGAATGAATTATATTTTAATTAATTATATTGTAAATAATTAATTCATAATAATATTCTAATTAATTAATTAATTACAATACTTTAATTAATAAATAATTATATTTTAATTAGTTATATTTTAAGTATTTATAATGTAAGTAATTTATTAATAATAATATTTTAGCTAATTATTATATTTTAATAAATTAATTACAATATTTTAATTAATGAATGATTTATATTTTAATTTATTATATTATAAATAATTAATTAATTATATTTTAATTAATTAATTAATTACAATATTTTAGTTAATGAATGAATTATATTTTGATTAATTATATTTTAATTAATTATAATGTAATTAATAATAATAATTTAATTAATTATATTGTAATTATTTGTATTTTATTTAATTAATTATATTTAATTAATTAATATTTAAACTATTTTTTAAAAAAATCACTATTAAGAAATAAGTTTCTACTAAATAGAAGATACAAAAAAAATTCTCTAAAAATGAAATATCAAACTATTACTCCTCAAACAATCAACTACTTTTTATTTCTTACATGTTAATCCCTTACCAAACTTATCATGCAAGCACCCCCAAATGTTCTCGTATTCTTCCATCTAGAGAGTTCCAGGCTCACCACTCTTTTTAGTATTGAGAGACTTTTCCTGGTTTTCGTAGAAATCAGAGTCATCTAACAAGGATGATTTTGCTACATTAACTATTAAAGATATTCAACATTGTAAACCTTGCTTTAGAACAACCTACAAATTTTCACATTTCATGTCAAATTGACGATTCAAAACGTTGGAAGAATAGTTTTAAATTGATGAACAAGTCTTTCTCTTACAAGTAATCTGAACTCATTTTTTCATATGCTAAAACGGGACTTGATTTGATATAATGGAATTTTAAGACATGCATTTGTAGGAACCAATATCAAATTCAGCCATCCATCTTGGAATTAACGATTTTAAACTCTAGTCTAAGCGGTTACGTCTGGATCATTGTCTGATCAGTAGTGTCTGGTTTGTTTCTCCGTGGTTTCACCCATCATATTCATACCCAAAGATTTCGCCTACTGTAATGCATTATAAAAGAGACGATAGTGGCGGGTGAAAAATATCAAGCAAGAGATCAATACTGTAACAAAAAACTTAGTGGCTGTATAATTCCACCTCTCGAACAGTTGAACATCCAACCCAAAAACTAAAACAAAAACTCCGGGGCACATTTATTTTGAATCAGAAGCGTCAGGAATACTAGTTAACAAGGAAAATGCCTCAAATCGCAGGCAGGCATGATTTAGTTTCAAAGAGTGGCTGCGATGTGGACGATCAAGTCGATCACACGGGAACTGCAAGGAAAAACAAAAACCAGAAGAGTATCAGAGACAGAAACTAGCTGGCTCTAAGCAAGAAAATGTTGCCAAAGGAACAAGAGGTGTGAGTGTACCTGTAGCCCCATTCGTTGTCGTACCAGGTCACGAGTTTAACGAAGTTGTCATTCAAGGCAATTCCTGCCTTAGCATCGAAAATGCTTGACCTGAAAATTCATAGAACCACCCTGTTAGCAACCTTAGTATGAAAATTCACCACAAGCAAGCAATCTTCCTTCTTCCTCATTTACCTGCTGTCACCAACGAAGTCGGTGGAGACGACATCATCCTCAGTGTAACCCAAAATGCCCTTCAGCTTGCCCTCAGACTCCTCCCTGCATAACAAGATTGCAATCAATCAAGTAAAATTGCACATACAAGTGCATGAAGAGAATTACCAAACACTCACTTGATGGCAGCTTTGATTTCCCCATAGCTTGCCTTCTTCTCAAGCCTCACCGTAAGGTCAACAACAGAGACATCAACGGTAGGAACACGGAATGCCATTCCAGTCAATTTGCCATTCAGTGCAGGTAGGACCTTTCCAACAGCCTAAGTTTTCACAAAAACAGACATTATTCTCAGTCAATCACCCAAGCCAATAGAATAGGGTCAGAGATCAGGCTCCAATCATGGAAAACAGTGGCAAAACAAAAGATTACCTTGGCAGCGCCTGTACTGCTTGGAATAATGTTGAAGGAAGCAGCTCTTCCACCTCTCCAGTCCTTCATTGATGGACCATCGACAGTCTTTTGGGTAGCTGAATTACAATCATAGAGACAATAAGCCAAGACAACTCCAAAAACAGGCTAATTTAACTCCAACAGATTACCAGTAATGGAATGAACGGTGGTCATGAGACCCTCAACAATTCCAAATCTGTCATTGATAACCTGCAAATCAGCAAAGAAGAAATACAAAACCCTCAATACTTTTCAACTCCAAAAGACTAGTCCACCTCCATAAGAAGACAAGAACAATGGAATTAGCCTCTACCTTGGCCAAGGGAGCCAGACAGTTGGTGGTGCAGCTGGCGTTAGAAACGATGTTGAATTCCGGCTTGTATTCCTTCTCATTCACACCCACAACAAACATGGGTGCGTCTTTGCTAGGGGCGGAGATTACAACCTTCTTAGCACCACCCTGAACTCATAAAACCCAATCTTAATATTACACAACTCCATTGTCTCAAAAAATTCACAAATCCAAACCTCACCGAATTGTTATTGAAACAGTCACATCTTAAATAGTTGGAATCAGCATATAAGATTAGAACAGTCTGGGAGACTCCATAGAGTCAATATAAATTCTCATAAAACTCCATAAATGAAAGGAACATTTGTTAAATTAGAACAGTTGCTAAATTCATCAATAATCCTTTTTTACAACAATAGCCTATCTATTTTGAATAAATTGTTTTCTTTCATGTCCCTTCTTATAACAAATTAATAGTAAAGCTAGGAATGGAACCTTCAAGTGAGCGGCGGCCTTGTCCTTGTCAGTGAAGACTCCGGTGGACTCGACCACAATATCAGCACCAGCCTCGCCCCATGGAATCTCCTCCGGGTTTCTAAGTTTAAAATGCATAAACCAAAAACCCCACAAATTATTAAATCCAAACAAAAACAAGCAAACACAACAAGATCTAACACAAAAATCTTCTACCTGATCCCGAAGACAGTGACCGGCTTCTCGCCGAAGAGAAGAGTCTTCTCGTCTCTGACCTTAAGCTCGTGGTGCTTCCACTGTCCGTGTACTGTGTCGTATTTGAACATGTAAGTCTGCGTAAACCACACTTAATTAGATGTTACAGTCAATAGAAACCTATTTGCTTATATACGTTGAACACTCAGATCCCAAACAACTAACCATGTAATCAGTGCTGATAAATGGGTCGTTAACGGCGACGAGCTCGACGTCGTCTCTCTGAAGAGCAACTCTAGCCACCAAACGGCCGATCCTCCCAAACCCTTGTATCCACAGATCAAATATTTTCAGAACACAACAATTATATCCGTAAAGAAAGAAAAAGAAATTGTCAAAAATAGCTTAGAAACTTGCCATTAATGCCGATCCTAATCTTGGGTGCTGCAATTAGCATAAAAAAAAATCACATCAGATCATAATACAAGAATCAAACAACAAAACAGAACCAGAGACTAGGGATGCTTTACCCATTTTATCAAAAAAGATTTTGAAAATCTGAGTACAGTACAGAACTGAGAGGCTTTACAGATCTATTTGAAGCAATAGAGATGCTTTCGGGGTTTTATTTATAGAGCGGGAGTGGGTAATCATGTCGGGAGGTTGTTGGTCACGTGTTTTGGAATTTTAAAACTGGGGAGACCTTTGTATTTGCCGCTTGTTTCTCTACCCCCAGTTTCGACGCGACTTTCTGGAAAGTGAAACGAGTTGCGAGGTTTGCTGTTTGCAGAAGCGAGAATGCGTGCGAGTGTGTTGCACGAGCTACAGGAGGAGTGCGGTTGGGCTTTATCATGAAGCTGGCCGAGTCTGAAAGTGCTAAAACTAAAAAGAGAAAGTCCAATATGGATCTTTTATTTTTGGGAAAAGTTGGGTAACTATGATAATCATATTTTATAAAATTTTACTTTTTATTTAGTAAAATGACTATGAATAGTAACTAAATAATACAAAAAACTGATTCTTTTATTGCATTGTCAACAAATTTATGTAAAAAAATTTACTAGATATGTAACTATTTGTTACTTTCTTTACAATTTGTGTGTAGAAATAATGTAATTGTGCATATTAATAAAAAATGAAATAATTTTTATTGTTCAAAAACTAAAATCAAAACTTTCAAAAAATTGATTTATATTTTACCGAAGACTTGGGAGCTGTTTGGTAATCAACTGAGTGCTTTAGTTGTTAGCTGATTCTATCAGCTGTTAGCTAATAACTGATTCTATCAGCTGATCATCAGTTGATTGCATTAGCTGTTTGTCATTTGATGTTTGATAAAATTAGATGTTTATGTGTAAAACTTATGAGGACATAACTTTAAAAAAATATAATGGTATAAATATTATATATATTAGTATTTCGTTGAATATTTTTATAGGAATTTAGATTTTAGATATTAAATTCTATCAGCTGATTGCATTAGCTGCTTGTCATTTGATATTTGATAAAATTAATTGTTTAGTATTAGCTATTTATCTATAAAATGACTTATGCGGACATGACTTTAAAAAAATATAATAGTATAAATATTATATATCTTAGTATTTCGTTGAATATTCTTATAGGAATTTAGATTTTAGATATTAAATTCTACAAAAATTAAGTTTATAACTTTAATAAAAAAACATAAAAATATAATAATAATAATAATAATAATAACAACAACAACAACAACAACAATAACAACAATAAGAATAATAATAATAATAACAACAACAACAACAACAATAATAACAACAACAATAATAATAATCATCATAATGATTTTACTACTTAATTAGTTTTACTAGCTTAAATTAAATCAGTTCAACAAAATAAATATATAATTACCTTTTATCATCATAATTTTTTATTAATTTCTTAATTAAAAATTATTTTATCTCTTAATTTAAAATGAGTAATAGAATTAACTAGTAAACATTATTCAAAAATTATATAAATACACTATTAAAAAGTTACGCTTTAGTACCTTATTACTTCACATATATGTCTAAAGAATGTCGTCAATCACATTCGTGAATAATTACAAATCATTTGATATATCTAATGCTATTCTCTGGGAAGAAAGAAAACGAGGGAGACGTAAAGAGGTCAAACGTTAGGGTATTTTGATATTTTAGATTTGAGGCAATCAGTTGATTATTCCAAACGTTGGGGTAGAGCAACTTCTTGAATTTTGACTGGTTGGGTTGAACCAACTAACCCAACCAATCAACTACCAAACAAATTTAACAATTATTTAGCTAAGTTAAATAACTGATTTTGATCAATCAGCCAATTTTTAACTGATCAGCTATCATTCAAACAAGTCCTTGGCTCATAATAGGAAACTTTTACATATTAGAATACGGGTAAAAGAAAAAGAGCATTCGCAGTCTTACAAGCTATATAAATCAGCGTACTTTGCATTTATTGTATAGTATTACCTCATAATTAGTTTAGCTTTGTTAGTTTCTTATTTAGTATAATTAATGTGTTGAGAGGCCTGGCCAGATTTACTTATATATATAGGTCTTTTTTTCCTTTTGGCATCATTGGAGTTTATGCTTGTACGGGTTTCTCGTATGCATCTTTATCTTATTCTGTACTTAAGCTACCTTTGTATTGCCTTAGCTATATTATTATTAATATTACTGTTGTTTCTCTTTATTTTTTTTTTGTATTTTTTGTATTTAGTTATTTTAGTACATTCTTTAATGTTTATTTGTACATGTATGCTCATTCATTTTAAATTTTGTATTATCTTCATGACGCATTATACGTGGCTTATCAAAAACAACATTTCTAATAACCTGATTAATAACAAATACAAGATTAAAGCCTTTCTGATAACCTGACAGTCGATGAATTACAAATACAAGGTTAAAGCCTTTCTTTTTTTGAATACATAGGAGACCCGAAAATACTTAAGCTCAATTATAGGTCATACCTCGGCGATTCAAATTCCTTGCCTATCTGATAATAGATGGTAAACCGAGTTCGTCGGAGGTTTGGAAGAACATACAATCCTAATTGTATTTGCATAACTTCAGCAGCCATACTATCTGCGCTTTGGTTTCTCTTTCTATAGACATGTTGAAGCTTCATCTCCTAATCGCGTTCCATCATCGTACGTATGCCTTGCACAAACAAAAAATCTCAGTCAGTAAACTTCCGGAGGAGGAAAGTATATTGATGACTTCTAGCGAGTCTACTTCTAGTATGATCTCCCGATAGCCATGTTCCCATGCCAATATAAGCCTCTCGTTAACACTTTTTAATTCAACGACCAATGGTGAGCATGTCTCAAACTTAAGCAAAAAACCCTCACACTATTGTCCATGACAGTCCCGAAGCAACTCCTCAGTTGTACTATCAGACGAACCGATTGACACCGCACTATCGGTATTCACTTTAATCCAACCCTCTGGCGGTAGTATCCAGCTGACTAGGTTCCTTACAGAGAATCCTTGTGGGTTGACTACTCGATCCGTCACTGCTTGTGCCTGTTTGATCTAAGAAACATACTCTAATATTATGTGATGTCCCACTTCGGGCCACTTGAATCCCTCTTCGAAGATGCATTTGTTCCACCATTGTTAGCTATACCAGCAAGAAACTCCAAAAATGACGGCCCATTCGACTCTTTGCATAGTACCTTTGTTTGTCAGATTGAACTGTAGCCACAGCTCCTTGGGCCACTGATAGAAAGTCGCCTCTTACAAAGCATGAGATCATTTTCACGAATAATTTTAGACCCTTTGACAATCACGAAATGCATGCAGTATGGTGTCTTCATGGCTATAATAAGGGCAACTGCTATCTATAACTATTTGTCTAATTATACGTTGTTGATTAGTCAGCAATTTTTATTTGCTAATAGTCACATAAACGAGCGAATAACTCTAGCCATTTTTAGATGACATTTTATATTAAATTTTGGGTCGTTGAATCTGGCACTGTGATTAACTCATAAGTTGACGCAACCGTTAACTTTTTATATGAATCGGGGCTCCAGAATCTATCGTCATCCTCAGCATATGAAGGAGGCGGATCATCGCGAAGCCACCTGAAAGTTGTCTTTCTAATTACTTGACAAATGTCAAAAACTGAATTTAAAATGTATCGTTACATCTTATGAGATTGATAGGTGCTCAGTAGCTTTTGTTTCTATTATTGCCTTGTAAACAAATACAAAGTTTTAACACAACGGACACAATTTCCAATTCATTGGTCGCCAACTATGTAATAATAAAACATATAAAACAATACATGAAAACTTGTAACCACAGTTCATACGTCGGGAATCGGTTGGACCGGCTAACTAATAGCTAATAAGATAGTCAAAAGGACATAGCGAGAAGTGACCGCCAACCAACGACTGTTAGTAGTTTGTTTCAGTCAATAAAGACCTATTCTACAGGAGATATTTACTGCTGCTAGAAGTTAGGAAAGTTGT
>JANZXR010000003.1:8152421-8174928 GCA_027575705.1 Erythroxylum echinodendron
TCCATGGACTTTATCATATACATCTAAACATGTACAAGATAAATAATGCCTTTAAATAATTTGTCACTAAAATACAATCAAAGCGATTAACTATAGGGCATAAACCAACAGATGTAGCGGGTAATCAACCCTAAAAGATAAAGATTGTGCAGGAGGGTCATATGAAGATAACGGAGTTTTTCATAAATATGGCTATACCTTTCCTAATTAAATGTAATTTTTATCTAATTAGTTGTGATGTAGCAAAATCTTATTAAGTAGAACCCTATTTGGATGACAATCTGTTTTTAAACATAGGATACACATAAAGTTTAGGAATGAATATGTTTTTCGTCTACCGGTGATTCTTCCTTAGGAATGAATTCTTGATATACGTTGTAATAATGACTTAAAATGCTAGTAAAGAATTGTATCCTTCAATAAAAAATCAATCCAGCCTATAAGAATAAAAAGAGAGGAGCCGATAAAAAGAGAGGAGCCGATGCATGTTTATACAAGACAGTGGTCTATAAAAAAACCAACGAAAACGCTCCCTTCTTCTTCTTTTTACGTGTTATGATTTTCCTCGTATGATAATTAAAATTTTTAGTTGAGTAGGTATATAATTAAGAATATTAGGATATGATAAATTATTTTCATGAATTAGATAAAGGCTGATTTGTAATGGTTTGAGAATAGACTTTGAAAGTTGTGAATTGTAGCTTGCCTCGGACAATATTTGATGGTCATAAATTGATGAGTTGTCAAGATACGAGCGAGTTGTAACTAGGTACCTGCTTGAGAAGTAGGTATCGAGTCATCTTGAGCTTCAGGGATGCCCTAGGCCAATGATTAGGTACCATAGTAGCATTAGGGTATCTTGAGACATGCTTGTCTCGATAAATAGGTATTGGAATGATATTGATGTATCATCATATTAGATCGAGGGATTGAGATATAATTTACGATATTTACACATCTGATTATATTTCGATTTAGTGAGTGATTATGATAAGTAAAAATGAGCCGATAGATCATTGAATCAAGCCTATTAGGTTAAGTCCGGCCCAAATATTTAAGTAATAAAGAGGTAAAATATAAATGGTAATAATTAATAATAATAGAATTCTGCTTGTTCATTGAATGTTTGGACATGATGAGTATTATGCGTATTTTAATATTATAAGTATATTTTATTATTTGACTACTTTCAACATATATTGAATTATTTTATTTTAAGGGTACTTATTTTATTATATATTATTCTAAATATTACAATTTGGGATGATTATGCTTGTACAATATCTAGTGACTAATGAACATCATTTTTTTGACTAATAAAATTTTGATAATTAATGATATAATTATAGAAAAATTTGGCTAAATTATAGTTTAAGAATTTTGAAATATCACAAGAAAGTTCGGAATCTGGGAAAGTTGCAGAGGATCATCCTTCTGATAATGAGTACGACCACTAATGAGGTACTCGAGAGATCGAACTTCCGCAATGGCACCGATATGGAGGTGCTTGAGAAAAGGGAAAATATGCCCTTTGAGAACTTGAACCCTTCATGTTCTACAAGTTTCAATGTTCGGTTGTGTTATATGCCCTTAGGGTGTCGAGGATAGCGTGACAACGATATCATGAGACAGAGGGAGAGATATACAGACTGTTTCCAGAACAACTTACCTGCCATGTCTTGATGCGTCTTGTAAGAAAATTTTTGGCAGTTAAATCCAGAAACAGTTTAGTAACAGCATCCAAGAAATTATCATAAACACAACCAATTGACCATATATGCTGAAGGATCTTCTTCATCCCTTTTGTTCAAACAGAAATTGCAAAGGTCAGACAAAATTTCATGATATAGAACAATAATCAAAAATTGATGCCAACAAAATATGGAATTAACTTTCCTGAAAAGAATATGTACAAACTACTTGTAAATGCATGAGTTAAGAGAAAACTTGATTTCTGTCCTACCATTTGGGGGAGTCCAGTATGATATACACAATTGCATGATAAAGTTCCAACATGGTATTGCAGTTATGACAAGATGAAGAAACTTGTTAACATGAACTTCTGAGGATATCCAATTCAGTGCAATCAAAATCATGTCAAGATTCCACGTGCCTCAAGTCATTCCGCGGTAGATACCACCAGGCCGAAGATCATCCATGCTATCAGTGTTTCTATAGCCATCAAACTCCCTCAGACATGTCCAACCCCGGCGAGTCAAAAAGTCGCGGTAATCCTCTTCGGTATAGAAAACTTTCTCCTCAGTATGGACTGGTATGTGATCAGACTCGTCATACAGGTACACCTTGATGGCCAACCCTGCAAATAATAGAATCCAATATCAATATTGCATTGAAAGTCAGTAATGGCCTTCCGATTCAAGATCCATGAAAGAAGTCAAATTTGAAGCCACACGCCAAAGACGTGGTTCAAAACTTTCCTAGAGATGTAACTGAACTATTCATCCCATTACCAAAAGAGTAATAAGCATGGCAAATGAAAACCACCTCAATGAAAGATGTTACCTAAATCAGAAAATCTCAGAGGTAGCAATAGGATAAGGCCAAGTGTATAGCCGTGGCCCATGTGTACTTGGTGGGGCCCACTTGAATCAATTTCGAACAACGGCTACACGTGCAACTATGTGATAGATGACCCCAATCAAAATATCAGCACAAGAGGCCAAATTGGAGAGTATATTGATTGGATGTTTAGGAGGAATTAATTAACCTTCACTTAAAAGATTTAGTAGAATGTGATGCAATGTTAGTCCAAAATTATGTTCACACCTCAAGGCATGTTATCTATTAGAGGGAAATAGATAAGAGTATAAGCATCAATTACCCTCATCAACGTGAAGAGTGTAATTCCCCAAAGGCATATCCCTATCGAGACTACGAATTATTTGGTCCTCATCTTCCAACCAAAATGCACGCTTAGTTCTTAGTCTGAAAGCAGATTTGATTGCCTCTTTGATAGCATCTGCAGTGCCATCAACACCAATCCTCCTCGTGTAGTCTCCATATTTGACTGATATCACACGACCAATATATGACTGGCTTTCAGCACCTACCAAATCAGGTTATCGAAGCCATAACCGAAAAGTCAAATATTATGTCCAAAAGCACAAAAGCTGATAACAACAAAAATAGAAACTTCTATTACTCAAGAAAGTCCACTGTCTAAAAATTGCACTTGGCCAAGTCAAATTAGGATAAAAGAGATGTCATTGTGTAATAGGTATAACTTGAGTGTAATACCATTTCCAGGGGTATCCCGCCAATTCCAAGGGGGAACCCCACTTGCGCCAACTGCATCAGCTGCCGTGATGGCAAGAGGATGTCCATCATGATCCAGACGTCTTTCAAGATTGAGTGTTGGCCTGCCACTAGCTGCACAAGAAGGAACTTAAACGAGGGAAATGCAAATCTCTAGGTGACAAAATTGATAGTGTAAATAACTTTGAATGTGACAGAAATATCATAGAACAAACAACAAAAGCTAAAAGTGCACGAATTATTCAGTAAAAGTAATCCAGTCAAAAACTCAGCAATGGTGTGATATGATTAAGAATATGGCTAAACAACCAGACAAAAAATAAAATGAAGGATACTAATTTACTTAACAAGTACCAAGAATTTATTTATGTAGATTTAATAAGCATAAATTATCAAGTATCAGCAACGATTCCCATGTCATTTCCAGCATCTCAAGCTTTATTTGCCAATATAAAACAGGACCAAAAAGGAGGAAAGAATCACCGCAAGACTCCCTTAAAATTATAGGGGACAGAAGTTCTTAATTATGCTAATCCTAATACTAATTTAAAAATACCAGATATAGTAAGGTCACAGATGAATGGCCAGTATATTATGTTCCAAGTATGGCATTAAGACGAGTTGAAGAAGCATTAGTCTATGTTAGAATAGCATAATAAGTATTGTGCATTGATTTCCTAAGATTTAGAAGTCTTATGGCACAAATGAAAGTGTGGCAGTCTGAGAAATAAGACAAAAAGAAAGAATTGCTCTAATTATGAGCGGAACATCTTGAGAACAAAGCAAATCATGACGTAAGTAAAAGTTACCATGAAAAGCT
Source organism: Erythroxylum echinodendron (assembly GCA_027575705.1). NCBI lineage: Eukaryota > Viridiplantae > Streptophyta > Magnoliopsida > Malpighiales > Erythroxylaceae > Erythroxylum > Erythroxylum echinodendron. Next base: position 8,156,518 of record JANZXR010000003.1, read on the forward strand.
TCTCAACGAAATAATGAGGATGTGCAATACAGACACTAGAAAATTTAAGCTATTCCTTCAATTAGTGCACCCAAAAGTTAAAGGAAGACAAATATAAAAATAAGATTCTCATAAACACGTGCACATGTTGAACAAGAAATCATATGCCTGTATATATTGATCATCCGACAGTACAGCACACGTGTTGTTTGTAATTATTTCGATAGCAGGGATGACGACAAATTAGCCAACTACTCATAGAGCCACCAAAAACACAGTCTTAGTCTTAAAAGATTTTCTCATAAAAAAAGTGCACTAATTGTATGCGCAACCATATCCCAGAACAAATTGACCATCCAACAAATAGTTATTAACATTCCGATCATGTACACCACATAAATGCTGCTTGCAATAATTTCACAGTGGTCGTGGTAAAGCCAAAAATATATTCCATATAAGGAGCAAAGCCGTGGTCAAACCCTCCTCATGTTGAGATCAAGGAAAAAGAAACATAAAATCATAACATATGGAGAAAGGAAAAGAGCATGTGCCCATTAATAGTACATCATTAAGACAAAATAGCAAAGATGGCTAGGACGCATTCTCCTATAAAGGCGCATACCTTCCATAGGTCCAAAGGAGATACTCGTATCTTCAAAGCCTGTAAAATTCAAACAGATGGCGATAAATGCTGAGGATAAGACCAGAAGGCAGTCGCATATCAGGGAAAACACTAAACACCAGCACCATAACTAATGACATGGTGGCAATCCGGGTACACCTTTAGGGTTAGATACCTCCATTCACAATTTGAAAACTCAATTCTACAGATGGCATTTTTTAAGGTTATCTCAACCATAATAGAGATCCAAAAAGACATATGCTTTCTATACTTGTAACAGAGATTTGGTCGACAACAGCAGTTAGAACCCAACCAAATTTCTCACTTTATAACCCAACCAAATTTCTCACTGGTTAACATTTAACATCTACAGAACAATGCTTGAATGATTTTCGTTGGTATGCCAATATAATTGGATACTATCCATAATGTTTCCTCATGAAATGGTAAGGCCCATGACATACACATTTTCTGATCGCAGAATGATATATTTCAAGGCCTAATTTACATTAATTTCTTGACTTCCTAGAACCCAGCAACCACAAGTTCTGCAAATTCCCAGCTTTATTAAGGTTGTAAGCTTTAAACCCAATCAACCGTTTCACAGTCCTAATACCACAAGGAAATGCTCAAGCTATGGTTAGATTTTTCTTTAGTTTTTCTAATTTCTGTACCCGTCAGATCAAGTTAGTTTCTCAAGCAAGTGTGCCAAGAAAGATAAATTCCAGAAGTCAGAGACACCCAAGTATATCAATTCAAAGCAATCATAAGATCCAGAAGAGATAACCGAACTCAAAACAGTCAAATTCCAATTTCACTTGAATCAGGGGAATACAGGCTTAAAAACGCACAAAACATAAATCCCTAGTTACCTTTATCAGCAAATTGCATGTATGAATCAACCTTAGAAGTTGGGGTAGGACTCTTATACTGGGCATTCTTGCTCCTTTCCCTTAAAATCTCTTCAATCTCCTTATAATAAGACATTTTCGCGGACCCACTTCCTCTATCTTGATGTTTTGCCTTTTTAAACTCTTTAAGCAAGTTCCTCCACTTATCGGTGCACATAGTTGGAGACCGATCGAACCCTTTCTCTCTCATCTTTGCCGATATTTGTTCCCAAAGGTGCTTGTTTGACTTTGAAGTATTGAAAAGACCGTCCATTTCTCGCCTCAGCGCGATCAAACTTCGAGTTTCGTCTTGAACCCATGTTTCTGCTCTCTTTTTGGGAGCTTTCACCTCATGATTGTCATCTCCACTACTGTCTCCAAGAATCATCTGTTGTTGCTGTTGTTGTTGTTGTAAGTGATGATGCGGGTTATGAAGATGATGTTGATGTGGTGGCAAATCGCCATTTGAAGAAACAACCTCAATAATCATGTTGTCTCTGCTACCGGGTGTCACTTCTTCCTTATAGAAATCGATGGGTCGAGGTTTTTCTGATAAATACATGGTTACTGAATTGGTTTTTGAGTTAAAGTTGCAGACTTTATCACTTTCGGAGGTTCCTAGGATACTGGGTCTGGTTCAGACAGCAACTTGGTTAGAGAAAGTGTGTGGTTTCAGAAGAGAAAAGAAAAAGAAAGAACACATTAATTTGTCAACTGGTAATTGAACAAAGGTAGAATGGGTCTGAGATAGATTTCTGCAAGCAAGAGTAATTAAGAAAACGAAACAAGCTTTTGAGTTAAAGCCGGTAACTTGGATTGTTTTAGCATGTTTTAGCAGAGAGCGAGGGCGAGAGAGATGTGGTGTGTCAGCGTAGGCGTGAGTGAGAGAAAGAGAGAGGTGCGTTGGTGGCAAGGAGGAGACAAAAGAGTGCGTGAAGTAAAAGCTTCGTATGTTATTAGAGGAAACGGAGTTGGGGAAGGATTGAGTTCAAGTGGACTTGTCTTTTCATTCGTATTTTTATGCCTTGATAATGCCTTTCTCATTTTCTTTTATTTCATCATCCAATCCAAATCCAATGCTTACCTTTATCCTTACGAAGTTCCAATTCCATCTTATTCGCACCTTTAATTTCTTTTTGCTTAAATTGATATGTAAAAGGGGATTCAACTTAGATTTTATGAATTTGCATAAGTTTAAACATTTCTCTTTTGTTACATATAAATTATTTAGCAAAATGTCTTGATAATTTAATTCTTGAAGACGGGTATAGGAATAAATGATAAACTTATTTTTTTTAATTAAAAGAACATAAGTCTAAGTCACAAAAAATCATTAAGTAAAATGTAAAGAGAAGGTTGCGTAAATGTTTTTCTCGATTGTTGAATTTTTATAATTTAATTTTAAAATTAAAAATAAAATTATATAACAATTTTTGTTTTAAAGAAGTCCACAAATCTTAGAATGCAAACATGTATTGTTGAATTACTAGATTTTGTAATAAGAGTATTACAAAATTTAACGGGCCATAGAGTTTATTATTTTGGGAGTAAAGTTTGGCCCATATCGAATAAACCGATGGTGTTCATATCCGCTACTTTGCTCTTGCTGTCGTATCACATCCTAATCCTCCAAGAGCTTGCAAGCTTTTTTCTAAGCTGCCACAGCTCTCAAGGAAGTGGACATTTTCAGGACAAAACGGAAGCTAAAGGAACGAGCTTGTGTCGATCCGTTGAGATGGTTTTATGCTTATACATGGAAAAAGCTTTGATTTTTATCGCATTAAGATGATGAAATCCTTTAGCTTGTGTCGATCCGTTGAGATGGTTTTATGCCTGTACATGGAAAAAGCTTTGATTTTTATCGCATTAAGATGATGAAACTCGCTCAACTGTCCTCTTCCTAACAAAGGGTCTTTTCTAGTTCTTCAGTTTGCGCAAAGTCAAGGCTAGAGGCCATACGACTCTTTCAGGTATTTCATCAAACACCTAACCATGAAGCTGAACATGTACTGTAATTGGGTATTGAGGTATTTTTTGGTTCCAGGGGTGCTTGTTGTTAGGCTTAATTGTTCTTTAATTTTTGTTGTTGCCAAGTTTTATTGTTTTTATACTATATCAAATATTTTATGGAGATGAGAAGTTCTGCTTCTCGATAGTTTTTGGCCTGAGCTTAGTACTATTCTTTCGTGCAGTCTATGACTTGCGCAGGATTGTTCAATCAAGAAAAGTTTCCATCAGTCAACTGATTTCCTTGGCAATGACCCCTACCTGCATCACTAGACTACAAGATGTTTGCCACAAAACAATGACATTGCTGCCCCCAAAGAGAAGGTGTGGAATTGGATATTGCAGAAAGTTTTACACTTTATGTGCCCCACCCATCTCTCTCACTGAACCACTCGCAGTGTGTCCTCCCTCTTCATTGGTGGTGTCTGCATGTGTTAATCGATCTGATGTTCCTCAACGTTCAGATGAGTGGTTTGCCCTTAGAAAGGACAAGCTAACTACCAGCACCTTCAGTACTGCCTTGGGGTTTTGGAAGGGGACTCGCCGATTTGAGCTTTGGCGTGAGAAAGTATTTGCTTCAGAGATACAATTTGTTGAAGCAGCTAAAAGTGCTATGGAGTGGGGCGTAACTAATGAAGCTGTGGCTGTAGATCGTTATAAGAGCATCACTGGCCATGAGGTAAGCTCATTAGGATTTGCTATCCATTCAGAAGAGAAATTTCAGTGGCTTGGTGCTTCCCCTGATGGCCTTCTGGGTTGCTTTCCTGGCGGAGGAATCCTGGAAGTTAAGTGTCCATATAATAAGGGGAAGCCAGAGACTGGTCTTCCCTGGTCAACTATGCCTTTCTATTACATGCCTCAAGTGCAAGGCCAATTGGAGATAATGGATAGGGATTGGGCTGATTTGTACTGCTGGACACCAAATGGGAGCACAATATTTCGTGTACGGAGGGATCATAGTTATTGGGAGCTGATACATGATATGTTACGGGAATTTTGGTGGGAAAATGTTATTCCTGCTAGGGAAGCTTTGTTACTGGGGAAAGTAGAAGAAGCTAATTCATATAAGCCAGCATCGACTCACAAGCAAACAGGGCTTGCCATTTTCAAGAGTGTGGAGTTAGCTAGGGAGTCCAAGATGCTTTGTAGGGAGATTGCAGGGCATGTTGAGTTTTATCACTATTAGAAGTATGCCGCCTACTAAGCTGTCTCATCACTTTTGCTATTTTCTTCCAGTCTGCCTGCTCTTCCAACTTTTCAAACTTTCCTTACCTGTGCAATTCTGGACATTCGCTTTTGTTGCTTCTATTTTCTTGCATCTTCAAGGACAATGCCGCTCAATTACAGCAGTTCCCCTGTATCTTCTATCCATGTTGCGGGAAGACTAGGAAGATGCACAAAGAGGTTTATGGAATTTGGATAAAAATCCATTCGTTATTGATATTCCAAGAACTAATGGATGGATAAATGCAGATGAAAGAATTAAGCCATGAGTTTGAAACATCTTGTCCCACTTTACTGTCAAAATATTAGCTGGAAGGAAACACTGGTTAGGATTCCAAAAAGAGTGATCTGTGGTGTTATACATCCATAAATTGTTTTGATTCATGTACTATCCTATTTGATCATTAATCAGCACAGAAGATTTAATTGTATGTTTGTGATCTATCCCATTTGAATTGATATGTTCGTTCCTAATCATTTCTGACATGAATTAGATATCAGAATCATATATAGAAGTCTGTTTGCAGTTGGTCTGAACCAAGTTTGTGAGGATAAGTAAATTATCTATATCGGTGATTGCTGGTTGAAAGTGGCTGGATTTCACTCAAGAATAACAATAAGACCCATGATCCACCTTAAGTCACGGATAATAACAGAGAAGTTATATGCTGATGTAGATCCTTGTTATAGTCTCATGTTCACCTGAACAATAGGAAGCTGTTTCTTAAAGGATGGCCAACAAAAGAGACGCTTGATTCAGGAATTAATCAAACGAACTTTGATCGACCTTCGAAACGCTGCTAGAAATAGTTAACTATATACCAATTTAAGTCCTTTTAGTCAAAAGCAAGACGAATGATTAACTCAGACGTAGATCATAAACAGAAAGTTGAAACCTTGCATGGACGGTCACCTAAAATATAGCAAACCTTTTACCAAACTTGATGCTCTCCAGGTAAATGAACACCAAACAGAATTTTCAGTTAAAATAAGTAAATGTTCGTTGATATGAGACTTAATATTACCCTTTTCTCAAAAAGCTGAAATACAGAAGAATTGATCCAAGAGAAACTAAGAAAAGACGAAATGGATTCAGGTTTGTCATGGGCAGATCAATGGGACTATGACACACCTGACCCTCTTCCACAGCGAAACGACAATGACAAGAAGGAAAAGGATGGACGCAAAAGCAGCCTTGGAAAGAAATTGATGAGCTTGAAATGGATGAAAGATCTTCGTAAGAAACCTCAGAAATGAAGGAGATACGCGTTTCACATCTGTTGCCATGTCAACTTTCTTGATCATCATAATCTGTTCTTCTGTTCATCTTCATATATAATATAATTCGATGTAAGAAAGTTGCACCCTGGATTCTTTCACAGTATACATTTACACACTTTCCACGTGTTTGTTCTACCGTATTATTACAACTTGATTGTCCAGTATCGGTTCTCGAAGAACTTTGATTACTTCTCTCTTTCCTGTACATCTCTTTTCACCATATTTCTGACGATGTAGTTTCTTGGACATGCAAAGTATTGTAAGAGCTATGTTCTGATGCATATTTCGAAAACCATTTTCACAGCGGCAATGTTCAACTATAAAAATGAGACGATTAAATTGAGCAAAGTATTCTGTTAACCCTGTACTTGCTTCTTAATTTCGTCATAAACTTCAAATAAAATAGTTGTATCAACTGCTGGATTTGCAGATGGATTTAATGCGCTTTTTAATAAATCATACTCGTAGGACATATCCATGACAAGTTACAGCAAAAAGTGCCAATCTTTTGGAAAATCCAATATTTTCAACTCAAATCTTTTTTTGTTCTCTCCAAAATATCACCGTAGACTAACAATCATAAATGCTACCTTCCATGGCATCCTGAACATTTGAAGGTCAAGTTGCAGAGCTCATCTAAAAATGGCATTGAAAACGGAAAAGCAATCCAAATGCGAAATATCAAAAACTTTGTTGTAACCAATCCTATGTAAACCTTGTTCTACACAGAAAAGAATAGAAACATTGTAAACTCATTTGTTACCAAATGTGGTAGAAGAGAGGTAAACAACCCGTCAGAAAAATTAATTCTTCCAAGTATTTCAAAAATTAATCCCGGAACAGCAAAAAGGGCTAAAGGTTAATTACCAACATCTCAAGCTTTGGTGGGGACAACTAAAATAATAACAATCAGGAAGGAAGTTCACACTTCTCCGCCGCAACCCAACAAAGGAAAGGAGACAGGGGAGAAAGGAGGAGAAGTGCCTTGTATGAGTATTGAGAGGTACACCCCAGTTATTTCCTTGATTTCTTTTTAGATGATTTAGATGAAGGCGGCTTTGGCTTCTCCACTGCATTTACTTTTGAAGTAGACGCCTGGGATTTTGAATGTGAAGAGTTGGAATTGTTTACGGTACCACTGGCATCATGCTTTTCTCTTACTACAGCACCTTGAGAGCCTCTTACCTGAGCTGCTCGTTTGTCCTTTCTCTTGGGTCTGTAACTTGATCTCTCCCTCCTAGGAAGCCACCTCTCTGGATCCGGGGGAGGACCAGGATTTGCCGGGTCAAAACCTTTAGGATACCTTGGCTTTCTCTTTCTCTTCTTCTTTGGTTTCTCTTTCTTAACTTCCTCGGGCGCTAAAGCAACCCCAACATGCAAAGCATTACTACCATGCTGTGCTCCAGAAGTCTTCTCCAAACTATCTACATCAATTCCCTTCAGACCTGGCAACGGTTTCAGCTGCTTCTCATAAGTTTCTGCTTTGTCAACATCCACACGAGCAACCGTACTTACCAAGCCAACCAATGCCTCAATACTCCCATGATTTCTCACAAGTTCCTCATATAGGCTTGCAGCATCTTCCTCCTGCCCATGCCTGAGCTTGAAGGAAGCAGCCTCTTGCATTATGACGCTAAGTTTGCCGTCCTCAGACATCGCGTTTGACCACCATTTGATTGCAGAATCAAAAATCACAGATGCACCACTGATGTCTCCAGCCCTTTCCTTCAGAGCAACAATGGTTGCAACAGTGGCAGGCATGTGTTGAATTTCAGATATCTTGGACAGAGAATCGGCTGCAATTTGATGATGGCCAGCAGTTGCAGCAATTTGTGCCCTTGCAAGGAGAATAACCTTGGACTTATCAGGGAACTTCTCAGCAAATTGCCCTAGTATTTCTTCGGCTTTGTTAGCCTTATTCTCTCTGACCAAAACTGCAGCTTGAAGTAGTACTGGCACCACACTATCAGTAAACATGTCTAACAATCTAGCAACAAGTTCTCGTGCCTGTTAAACATTGACTAGTCAGATTTCATCACCATATATGAAACCCTCATCTTTTAACCATCATGACTTTACAGAGAAGAGAACAATCACAATCAAAAAAAAAAAAAGGCAACACGGAGACCTGATCCATCTTATTGGCGTGGAGCAGTAAAAGCACCCGGTTTGCATATATTGTCTCCCTTTGTTTTGGAGAAAGCTTGTCAAGTCCACGAGAAAGCTGGAAATTCGGTGCATCTTGCTCTTTCAGTCGGTCAAGTTTTCTCAGGCTATCAGACACATCTTTTGGACCTTTTAAGGCAATAAAGTTATTCACTGCCACAGCAAAAGTTGATTCATCTGCCAGGTTTTTGCTAATAATGTCCATGTAAGCCTCCATGGCCTCTTGTGATCGCCCTAAGAGCTGATGATAAGACATTTCTATTATTGCCAACTGGAGAAGAGCCAGTATCACTAATTAATGACTAATGTGCAATGCTTTTAGTAATATTGGTGTTCATACCTGCTGAACATATGCCAACTGGACAGATATAGGAGCCAGTTCAATCTCTATATCATCCTCAGCCAAGTTTTCATCCATTAGTGTTTCCTGACCAATTCTGTCAAGAAAAAGGAATTCAGGAGAGGCATTACAATCCATTAATGTATTGCTTCTTTTTAAGGATCTTCGTGCAGACAAAAATTCATATAACACATCCTGATAATAAGAACTTGTGCAAACATTCAGAAAAAGTTCAAGAAATAAATAAATCACAATTCAAAGACAAGGAGAAAAAAGAATTGAGCTTGACCATTTTCTGCACCAAGCTATTATATGATAAGTATATTGTTCTTATAATCAAGCGGGTTGCAGAATACTAAAGGAACACTACTAAAAACCATAAAGAACATATGGAGATTATAATAATAACAATAAAGTAATAAGGACCACCAACAAAGAAATCTAATTAAGCAAAAGAGTATATCACCTTCCAGCACTCAACAAGAGTTGTTCTGCATCTGTCAGTTTGTTCCTCTCAATCAAGGAACAAGCAGTATTGTATGCAAGCTCAAAACTGCCAGATGCTTTAATCCGATGTGCTTCCAGCATTCCTTGTACTTCAGAAGCCCTCCCAGCCAAGATCAAAGCAGCAGCTAGATTTATCTCCAGTGAATCAACCTTTGTTTTTTGTAGCTTCTGATAAACTTCAACACAAGCATCCATCTTGCCCATACGATAAAGAATTTGTGATTCTAACAGCAAAATTTCTGAATTCCTCTCTAGGCCTTTCAAGGTCTCCAAGGCCTCATTCAACTTGTTTTGTCGGTATAGGCAGTAAGCCTACTTAGAGAAACACATGAAGTAGAAAATGTCAAGTCTACGCGTGCTTTCCTGAGCAGTAGAGCAACAGAACAAAACACAGTCCCTAGCAACTCCACAAACTTTTCTCATTGTATGACCAAAGAAACATAAGAACAAAGAAAAAATCCGAGTACTGTGTGAGCAGAAATAACTAATAAAGCTTGAAGAACCAATCTAGAATTTTCATCTTGAACTCCGACAGAGCAAACTTAGAACATATGAAACTGAAACAAACCAATAGAAACCGAAAAAAAAAAAACATAACTAAACATGAATTGCTCAAATTCAACCACCTTGAAGAAACTGAAGTCAACATTACGCTTTTCCATCGAATGAATCGTCGAAAGAGCATCTTCAGTTCTATCGTCCTTAATCAAAGCAACCACCTTGCATCGAATCGCGTCCTCGTCACTCTGAGCCACAGAGAGAACTGCCAAAGCAAGCGGATTAGCGTAATCAAATCCATCAAAACACAACAATGCGCAACAAAACGGTTTCATGGAATCGATGAAATATAAATATTGGACCTTGATCGGCAACTTTAATAGCCTGAGCAAATTCGGAGCGCTGAATGTGCCTGTTGAGATCGGTGAAGAGATCCTCGATTGCCGGCGGAGATTGCCACGCGGATTGAGAGGGCTTCGGCTTGTCCTTGGGTTTTGGAGCCATGAGCGTGAATTTTCTGGGGGGTTTCCTTTTTCTAGGTTACCAAACAGATTTCGGAGCATCAAACTGAAACTGAACACCGAGAAGGTGAAAGTGAAGAAGGCTGGTAATTGTAGTTTCATTTCAACATTTTTCAGTGTACCGGATTTGACGTGGGCCCAAACTGATGGCCCAGAATGATATTTAGATCTCAAATTTCACGGGCCATTTAGTTAGATAATGTTTGGTTTCAGAAATATTTGGTAGATGACGGATGAGTGCAATCTGAATTGAAATTCATTCTTGTTGAGTCAGCTTAAGAGGTGGACCTGTCATTATTAACTTATCCAAGGCACTTCTCTCTCTTAATCTTATATTCTCTTTCCATGTCCTAGTTAAATCTACTGGCTGTAACAATTGTTTCAAAAAGTGAGTTATGAAATTTTCGAAATCAACAAAAGGAACTATTTAGTTTCTAAAATTTAAAGAAAAAATGAAAAAAATTAAATTACATAAAGATTTAAATGTTTTTTCCTTAATTTTTGGGTGGGCAAGAGACATATTGTTTAAATAAAGTCATACGTACGTAACCTAGGACCAACATCTACCTTAGTTTTTATTCTATATGTATTTAAACGTTATAACGACAGGTCGAAGGAGACAAGTATAACAAAAATTGGTTCCTTTTGTCTTTCTGAATATTCTCTTAACGTTTTTGTATCTCCTCTCTTCTCTCTCTTTTGTTCAAACGTTACACACAACATTATAAAATAGTATAACATTTGGTATCAGAGCAGTTGATTCAAGGGAACAAATACCAATGGTGGAAGAAACAAAGGGAGTTGAGTTAAGAAGAATTAAAGAGAACGTTAAGAGTCTGATGGAGGCTCAAATCAAGAACGAAAAATTGTTATTAGAATCACAAAATAGAGTAGATAAGTATGAGAAGGACATGTTGAAGCTTAAAGCCATTTTCATGCAATTCATGCAACGGTAAGGAGTGAAATCGAGAGTAGCTATTCCTGTTACTTCGGATCACACGAATAAAAGTGGAAAAATCTCGCAGGAGAAGGATGAAAATGTGGTTTCCATAAGGTTGAGCAGAATAAAGTTTCCAATGTTTGACAATGAGTGAATCAAACTGTGGTTATACAGATGCAAGTAATTTTTTCAATTAGATCTAATTTCAGAGAAGGTGAAGGTGGGCATGGTGATTTTCCATATGGATGAACAAGCTCAGAAATAGTATAGGCTCTACTTAAGGAATCAAAATAAATCAAAAGTGGTGTATTAGAAAGAGTTCACGAGCATGCTCAAACCACTTTTTGATGTGAAAATCTTCGATGATTCAGTAGGAGATTTTAAAGAAATAAAATAGGAAGGCTTGATGTTGGAATACAGTGCCAAATTCGACCATTACTCAAATTGGTTATCACTGTCTGAAGAGTATTTGATTAGTTTATTTCTTATGGGCCTCAAACTAGAGATTGAAGTAACAATACAACTGTATGAGCCTTCTTCTTTACACCAGAAGTATTTGTTGGCACAGAAGCATAAAGCAATAATGATGGCAAAGGGAGTACCTTCTTTTCTTGAGGAAACATATTGAAGAGCATAAGTTTTGGGGGAGGGCACAACCCAGTTCCAAGAATGCAACAAATATTAAATGTAAATAACAGTTTATCATCATATGGAATATTGCCCGCTTTAACATTTTCAACTTGTCTGGCAGTAAAAAAAAACTTTCAAATCCACAAAGCACATCAGTAGCAAGGAATTTGATGAAAAAAGAGCGTGAGGACTCTACTTCTAGTGTAATGGAAAATACAGTCCAGGTAATAAGTGTAAGAAGAAACAATTACAATTGTATGTGGTTGATGGAGACGAAGACTCCATTGGAGCTGTAACGAAGAGAGACAATGAAAAATGTGAGGAAGAACAACTAGAAGCTGATTGTCACAACGTATCAATGCAAGCGATGATGGGATTGTCAGGTGAGAGGAACTTTAAGCAAATGAGGATAGTAGGAATGTATTAAAGGAGGGCGATTCATATATTGGTTGACAACAGCAGCACCCATTATTTTATGGATAAATGATCGTAAAGAAAGGAGGTTGTAATGTTTGGGGTATATAACCAATATACATTATAGTAGGTAGGGGATTGCGACTAGTATGTAAATAATACTACATAAATTTTACGTGGATAATGTTAGATTTCCAATTCACTATGAACGCACTAGTGTTATTACTGGGAGGTTGCGATGCGGTATTAGGAGTTCAGTGGTTAGTTGAATTGAATGATGTTCATTGTAATTTCAAGGAAAAGATCATGACTTTCAACTAGGACGGCCACATAGTTACGTTGAATTAGAGATCACGAGTTGTATTAGGCAAGGAATTCTACATAACACTACTACAATTAGAAGGAGGGTAATTCTTCATGATGTAATTGACATTTCTGATCAAATGTCAACTACAACAATTAGGAGTAAAGGAAGATTAGCGGAGCCCATTTGAAGAAATTAACAATGTTTTGTCAGAGTTCGCCATAATATTCAAAGAACCAAACCAAGCACCACTTGATAGGAAACATAATCATTAGATTCACTTAAAAGAGGGAGCAGAAACCATTAATATTAGACCATGTCGATACTCAAGAGCTTAAAAAAATGTCATCGAATAATCCATGAAAGACTTGATGAACTAAGGCTTCATCAGACACAACTACCAAATATATGCATCACCAATAGTCCTCGTTAAGAAAAAGGACAACTTATGGTGGATATGAATAGACTATTGCAAGCTCAATAAGCATACCATCAAAGACAAATTTCCTATTTTGTTAATAAAAGAATTATTACATGAATTACATGGAGCCAGCTGGTTTATTAAGGTAGACTTACATTTAGGTTATCACTAGATCTAAATGCAACTTGAAGACATTCCAAAAACAACATTCAATTTGCACGAAGGGCATCACTAATTCTTGGTTATGCCATTCGGCTTAACCAATGAACCATCAATGTTTCAAAGTTTGATGAATGAGTTATTTAAACCATACCTTTGACACTTCATTTTGGTATTTTTCGATGATATATTGATTTACAGTCAATCCCTATAATCACATGTAAAGCACTATACTACGACAATAGTGATTCTAAAAATTAATAAACTATATTTATAAAAGAGTAACTAGGTTTTTAGAGCAAGGTAGATTGAATATTTAAGTTACACTATCTTGGAGAATAGTGTGGCAACCGATGTAGGGAAGTTGAGAATGATCAAAAACTAAGCAAAGTCAAAAAACCCTAAAGGAAGCAATCATGAAAGCACCTATCCTAGCACTTCCTAACTTCTCAAAACCCTTCGTAGTGGAAGCAGACGCCAACAGATTAGACATCAGAGTAGTACAATAGCAAGATAATCATTTAATTGCTTTTCTTAGTAAAACACCAGCTTTGAGGCATTAAGGGCTACCAAAATACGAAAAAGAGTTTTTGGTCATAATTAAAGCAATAAAATAGTGGCACCACTACCTTATCATCAAACCTTTTATTGAGTGAACCGATCACCAGAGCCTAAAATACTTATTGGAGCAACAGTTATCAACGCCCTTCTAGCAATCATGGCTTTCAAAGCTCTTGGGTTATGATTTTGAAGTCTAATATCGCAGCGAGAAGGAGAAAATAGTAGTCAATGCTCTATCAAGATTTACCAGCTCAAAATTACTGGTGATATCAGTATCATAAGTACAAGGAAGATTGATTGAAGAAATTAAAAAAAGTTGAGAAAGGTATCACACTGTACATGACCTGATTAAGAAACTAATGACAGGGGAAATCATTTAAAATGTTTATGAGTGGAATAATGGATTATTACGATGGAAGGGGAGGCTAGTGATAGGCTCGAACAACAAACTCAGAGAACAACGAATCAAAGTTGGCTATGAAGAAATGATGGGAGGGCATTCAGGTGTACTAGCGACCACAAAGAAACTACAAAGTTTATTCTAATGGAAAGGGTTGACAAAGGATATTCAGAATTGCATAAAAAGATGCATGATTAGCCAAAAGAACAAGTATGATACATTAGCATATCTAAGGCTATTACAATCCCTTAAAATTCTAGAAGTTAGTAGGAGAGAGCTCAATATGGATTTTATCAAAGGGTTGCCTACATCTAAGGGAAACTCTATGATTTTAGTGGTGGTTGATCGATTAACAAAATAGGCCCATTTTATCCCAGTTAAACATTCATATTCAATAAGAGACATTGAAGATTATTTCTTAACCAAGTTTTCATATAGAATGTTAGAAACAATCATCAGCAATAGAGATTCTATATTTTTAAGCAAATTCTGGCAATAATTATTTAGGCTACGAGGAGTCAGCCTAAAATATTCAACAACCTACCGTCCATAAGCAGATGGACAGACATAGGTGATCAACACAATTTTGGAAACGTTCTTGCGATGCTTCTATGGAGAAACCCCCCAGAGATGGAGTGAATGGGTTCTCTGCCTGAAGTCTTAACATAATACCTTTTGAAGTCTTATATGGGTATTCCCCACTTGTTTACACTCCATATATTGCTGGTAATAATAGAGGTGTGTCAAGATTTCAAAGGCAAAGAAGCGATGTTGGAGATAACAAGGTTCTATTTATAAAGAACACAAAATAGAATGAAGCAACATGCGGACTCAAAAAGATTATAATGTGAATTTAAAGTAGGTGACCTGGTTTTATTGAAACTACAACATTATAAACAACACTCTCTTCAAATGAGGGGCAACCATAAATTGTCACCATTGTATCGCAACCTTTATAAAAATCTTAAAAGCATGGGAATTGTAGCCTATAAATTGGAGCTTCCTCTGGGAGAACTTCCATTCACCTAGTTTTATACGTGGCTCAACTTAAGAAGGCTCATATGGGATAAGGCAGAATGTTTATAACATTGTCGAAAGTATTCATCCCCACAAAGCATGTTTCGGTAGCGGTATTAAGAAGGAGAATGGTTAAGAGAAACAATCATTCAGTAACACAACTATTAATTCAATGGTCGGATGGCTGAAGCGAGAGTGCTTCGTGAGAATATCTCTGATAACTTGCATTTTGTGCATGCTAATTGTTTGTGTTTTATGTTCTTTTGGTAGGCTTTTGTGATGTTTTGCTTGTGTTTCTATGGTAATTCGTGTCTTTGTATATTCTAGGTGATGAAATACCAAAGTGATGCAATTTGGAGTGAAATTGGCTAATCTGGAACTGAAGAGGATTTCAACATGATCATGTTGAAGGTGACATAAAGCTGGCAGATTGCTACCTGCGAATTTTGACTAAATTACCTTGGGATTTGGGCCTCAATGATGCAGCCCTTTTTGCTGACAGAGTCAAGTTATTTTGTAGCCATTGAGGTCTTATTTTGACATTTAATTGGGCTCTACTTTATTTATTAAAAAGTCTAGACCATTATAGGAGGGCCCTACTTCATTTATTGACAAAAAGAAGACCTAGACTCACTTTGAAAGGGAACGACGGCAGCAACTTTGAAGGGGTTTTTTTTAACAACTTGACTTGTTGAAAGAGCAACAGCAGCAGACTTTTAGAAAAAGAAAAGTAAACAGCGACAACACTTAAAGGAAGATGGCGGCAGTAAGACTTTGGGGAAGAAAAGAACGTGATTTACAATCCAAGGGAATGACGTGATTTACAATCAGCTGGAAATAGAGGTGATTACGGCAGCAGCTTTAGGGAAGAGATCTTTCACGTTTTTCTTTTAATAGAACATCTTTATCTTTTAATCTTGTTATGCATGGCTAACTTTTATTCTAGACAAAGTACCTTACATTTAATTTATGTAGTTCGTGATACTCCTTTAATTTAATTGTTTTCGTTTATCTCTTATGTTTATTTAATCTCTGTGCTTTAATCGATTTATTGTTGTCGAGTTTGTTGATTAATGAGGCCTATTAATTGATCGACTTGGTAATAAATTGCCGAATAGATTAGTTAATCTGAGATTGCTGTCTATTGAAGTAGCGAATTAATTTCAATTAAGAAATTAATAAGATTAAATAATTTAGTCTAAATAGATTAAGCTTTTTCGATTCTATTGACTAAGACAAAGGTCCATTAAAGCCTACTGCTACCATAGGTTATATTCTGCGGAGCTTTACTCGGGAATAGTCTAATTAGTTAGGGTAATAATCTGCAGAGCTTTACTCGGGTTATCAAATAATTACGAATGGATTGGTTGATATGTGTTGTTCACTGTCTGCTATAACTTTATCCATAAGAATGAACGAAATTTATATTTATGAGTCTATGATCGAATTACAGTATCAAACGGGAGAGTACCTTGGCTAGGCTTTTCCTTATATTATTTTCAATCTTTATTTTTAATTTCTTTTTGTGTGATTTCGTGTTTTAAAATTAATCATCCCCAAATCAATTCTTTTTATAATTTTATTTTTATTTATTTATTTTTATTTTTGATTTTACACAAATAAATAATTACTACATTGGTCTCTGTGGTTCGACCCTATTCACCACTTTACTCGCTTAAGTGTTCTAGAGTAGGAATTTATTTTTGCTGGTTTGACACACCATCAAATTTTGACACTGTTGCCAGGGACTAATGTTTAAGTTTTTGTTTGTTTGTGTTGCTAATCATTCTTTTAGTTGTTTTCATGCGGCATTGTGTTTCTGCAGGTGATTTATTGTTCGATCCGGAGATAGAGAAGACTGCAAAATGACTCAGGAAACCTACTAAATTGCGTAAGAGACAAGCTTCTACGTCTTCGCAAGTCTTGCCTGACCAAACTGAGAATTTGCCTGCCTTTGAGACCGAATTATTGGAAGATTTTGAAGAACCAGCGATGACAGATCAGCAACCTATTCCACCTGCGCAACCAGTCGGAAATCGAGCTTCTACAACTCTGAGGGATATGCTTGCACCACCAGTAGAGGACCAACCTCTATGTATACAGCATCGGGCTGCAGATGATGGGTTCAAGTTGAAGGCTGGGTTGATTCAGGCCTTGTTGAAATTTCATGGGTTACATTCTGACGACTGGAACAGACATCTCAAGGACTTTCATGTGGTATGTTCTGGATTCAAACCGAGAGGCATAACTGAGGACCAGTTCAAACTACGTTCTTTCCCTTTTTCTCTAGAGGGCGCAGCTAAAGACTGGTTGTATTATCTTCCGACTAGGACAGTGGATACATGGCCTAATATGGTGAGATTATTTTTAGAAAAATAATTCCCAGCGTCCAGAGCCGCTAGTTTGCGTAGAGAGATTTGTGGCATCAGACAAAGAGATACATAAAACATTTATGAATATTATGAGAGATTCAAGAGGCTTTGCGCAAGTTGTCCTCAGCATGGAATTACAGAGCAGCTCCTTATTCAGTACTTCTATGATGAGATGTTACTAAATGATAGGAAGATTCTTGATGTTGCTAGTGGGGGGGCCATAGTAAACAAGACACCTCAGGAGGCCAGAAACTTAATCGCAACAATGGTCGCAAATCTTCAGCAATTCGGGTATCATTCAGAGACACACACTTGCGGTGTCCATGAAGTAAGTGGTTCTAAACTCGAAAGTAGACTTGAAAAGATTGCTGAATTGTTGGAAAGACAAGTTATTAATTCTTCCAATGCCAATAGTGTCAATGCAAATGCCGTAACCAAGGGACCATAAGTCCCTATTTGTCATATTTATGAATTTCAGGGTCATTTTACTGATGCTTGCCCAACTCTGTAAGCTGATACTGTGAAAGCTGACGTCATTGTAATCAATGATAATTACCAGCCTCAGAGAAAATATGATCCCTATTCTAATACTTATAACCCAGGATGGAGGGATCATCCCAATCTGAGATATGGGAATGGGCAACAGGGTCAGAGTAGTCAGCAGCGTCAGCCTTAACTGCAGCAGCAGCAGCAGCAGCAACAACAACAACATTCGAGGCCTAACTATGGTGACCGAATTTCCACCTTGGAGGATCTTATGTCATAGTTGACTATGGCGCAATTACCGACCAATACACAACTGCAGAATTTGGTTCAGTTTCAGACTGATTCAGCATAATTTTAGGCTCAGACTAATAAAAATATTCAAGAGCTGAGGGAGCAAATTAGTCAACTGGCCGCTCCACAGAATCAAGAGAAATTACCCTCCCAGCCTACTGTCAATCCTAGGTAGAATAACAGTGCCATTACCTTGCGTAGCAGAAAAGAAATTGAAAGTGCTGGAGGATCGCAGAAACTTCAAATGACCATGTTGAAACTGTCAAGCCAGAAAAAGAAGCAGAAATAGAGAAAATCGTGACAACTAATCCAGAAAGGCCACCATTCCCACACAGGTTAGCTAAGAAGAAGAAATTGCAGAATGAAGAGGAGATCTTAAAG
>JANZXR010000003.1:8175028-8218866 GCA_027575705.1 Erythroxylum echinodendron
ATTTTGGGTATCGGAGTTGAGAGATATGAGCATTTTAAGTGGTGATGTTGCAGAGAAGGTATTGTACATGACAGCTATGGTGAGTAATGATGTTTTGTTGGTTATGATCAATGATCTTGTATGATGCGTTTTTTGGATGTTTTGAATTGAAAGGGAAGCGAAAATGATGAGGAAAATGGTTAGGAATGTTAGATATGCATAGGATGGGTCCTAGGTAGCTTAAAAGAGTTAGAAGTGTGAAATTTGACCCGTAACTGTCCTTTAAACGGACTTGAATGTCTACTAAGCAGACCTTCTCGAGTCTGAAAATTCCCCAGCTTAGTTCATGTCCCTTTGGAGGGACATCATGTCTGCTAAGCGGATTTTTTCGGGTGACAAATGGTTCCCAAGCCCGCCTATGTCCGTTTGAAGGATTTTATGTCCGTTAAACGGACACTCTCGGGATAGCTACAGTAAATTTCAATTTTGACCCATTTTTGAAGCATAATATTGCTTTGTCATCTTCATGAAAGTTGTAAATATAGAAGTCTTCTTTGAAATGGTCTAAGAATGGCCTCATTCCAAAATTTATAGAGAAAGTTATGCCAATTCTCTCAAGATAGGTACAATATGATTGAGGATATAAATATTGCTTAAATGTCTTGGCCATAACTTTATCGTCCGACCCCCAAATGAAGTGATTCTTAGGGCAATGGTTTCCGAACACATTCTTCTATCCCTACAACACAACTAGAGTTTTGGATATGCAATTGTGTCGAAGAATTCAATTATGATTTTAGTGATTGACTATTGTGGGCACACCACTCTTATGGAAATGGCTAATACGGGTTCAAAGAGATAACCCTCAAGGTATCACGTCTTATGATGACTCCGTATGTTGGGCTCCGGAAACGGGGTCCAACAAGTGTTCTAGAGTAGGAATTTATTTTTGCTGGTTTGACACGCCATCAATCTCTTTGAACTTCGAAATCAATTTTTAGAAGTTAAGTTGGTGGACAAGGAAGTGAAAAGGGACAAAAACTAATGAAGAAAACGAGTAAACCACCGAAAAATTCAAAAGGATTAAAGAAGTTAACAGAAACGGCAATGTTAAGTCTTTAGGCATGAGATGCATCGTTTAAATATATTCGTAGGAATGTAACACAGGACCATCACCTATCTTAGTTTTTCTTCTATTGTATTTAAACATTGTAACAATGGCTAGAAGGAGACAAGTATAACAAAAATTGGTAATTTCCTTCTTTCTGAATATTCTCTTAAGATTTCCGTATCTCCTATATTCTCTCTCTTTCATTCAAACGTTACTCACCACATTACAAAATAACATAACAACATCTTTCCAATTTTTTGATAATGATTATGGGTTTTGATGAGGAAGACATGTTGTGGTAAGATTCACATAATAGGGTTTACATGATTAAAGAACATGAAAGACTAATTTTTTTAGATAAGTTTCTGATTATAAATTAAAATTTCAATTTCAGGTGATTGCCTGCAGGTAATATGGATAATTTGTTATTTCTCCCTTTTTGTTTTGCTTATTCTTACCTCTCCACCTCGTGTTTTGTTACAAATACTATATTGTTCGTGTTTTAATGGTTCCTATCAGAGAAAAGGAAAAGAAGCTAGCAACACTTCATATAGAATTAACTGCAGTGAAACTAAAGGGTTCTACCTCAAAACTTTTGACAAAGAAAGATGGAGTTCAATCAAAGAAGAGACATTTGTTAGTGATAAAAAAATGATAAAGTTTAAAAATAAAAACAAAAGGATACATGTCGTAAGGCACAGATAGGAACTAGTAAATGCAATTACTTTGTTTGGTTCTTTGTTTAGGTCAGGTTGGTATTATTAATGACATATACTTTCTGTATTTCTCAATTATCTAGGCTTATTTTCACTAATTTTAGCCTAAAAATTTGCTAGACGACACTTGACTCACTATATATTTGACGATCAAACTTCTATCTTTGTTTTTTTCTCATTTTAAACTTTTTTTTCATATGACAATTATATGGAGGAGATTCCATTGAAAGCCAATTGTTCTTTGCTTATGTTATAAAAGAATAAGGTGTTGAGATTTAATTTCATAAACTAAGGCTTGTATGTAGCCATGTTTTAAGGAGTCAAGATTGATGGAGTGCACAGATCCATTCTTCAAACATATGCCTATGGCAATGTTAGCTAGATCTTGGTTTTATTGATTAAAGTCAAGCATGTTAATTAAAGGAAGTTTTGTTTCTCATCCTAGCTATCAAGTCTCTCTATTTTTCTTTCCCCAATACACATAAACGTCTACTTACATTGAGACCCAGTTGTTGGAATGTAATGATAGGATATGCTTTTTGGTTAATGTTCATCAACATATATGATGCTTAATCATATGATGCCTACCTAAGTTATGGGATTCGTAATTGCTACTTTAATGATTTCACCAATTTGTCTAAGCAATTGAACTTAAATTTTTGGATTACAAGAGCTATATGTGTAGGAATGTGATTTGATGTCATCCAAAATCAAAATGGTATAACTAGAAGTTAATAAGGTTGGTTTTTGATGGATGAGAACTTGGAAAGGCAAAGCACAATCCCTAAAACTTGAAATTCAGGAGAGTCTAATGTCACCATGAAAGTTGCTTTCTGTTTGACATATTTGTTCATATACACGTCTTACTCCACTTTCCATCCATGCATAAACTCAACTAAAGTCATTGACACTCTTCCTTTATGAGACTATGCTTTTGTGATGCCGTATTGTTACAACTTACAATTCAGATATTTATGAAATATGATAATGACAAGGCTAAGACACCAATAAATGTATTATATAAATGTCTTATGTTGCTAATCAATATGAAGTGATATTGATTTACTATTTCTTTCTTAAACAAAAATACTTTTATTTAACAAATAGATAAACTAAATGAAGTGTTGAAACAAGCAAGTTCGTATTTTTGGCAATTGGATATTTTTGTATCTTTTTACACACAAAAAATGCCAAGCTGCACATATATATAACTATGAATCACAATCATGATCAATGTCACATGTAGCAACTTCTCTCTAGTTATGTTTAGGGTGAATTGTTGAGAAAATGTGTCAATGCCTTATCCATATTGTTGTTATATATTAGTAAAACTTCAACTATGTTGTTGGATAGAAAGCTCATTTCTTGGAGAAGGTAAAAACATTAGTGAACTCTCAAACCTGAATGTTAAGGAATATAAATTTGATTCATTTATTGAGTTATTCATATAAGTCATTCAAAGAATCATAGTACACCAAAAAACCAACAGAGAAAATCAACTTTATTTCTGCTTTTAAATAGTAAAGAATGCTAAGAACAAGATGAACATTGTGATCACAGTGAAGTTATGAGGTTATAGATTATTTTTATTGTATTTTTCTAAGTGAAGTTCTGAGGTTATAGATTATTTTTATTGTATTTTTCTAATTTAAGTTCACAAACACAAAATACTTGGCCAAATACCTTTGTTGGATTGTCTATATAGTTTGCAACTACTATTGGAATTGCTTGTAGTTCGAGGCCATATGTAACATACTTGCTCACAATAGGATTTACTAATAATCCTACAATTTTAACTTCATTCAATTCACAACTGAAGATGAATCTTGAATACTTATTAGCATATTTATAAAGATCATTATATAAGGATGCCAAGGTTGAAACTGTAAGGTTTAAAGTATACATGCCTAAAATTTTTATGAGGCTTACAAATAATCATTATGATCAAAATAATAACCAACCAAGCACCTAATTTCCTAGTGTTTTAACTTTAAATATTGCATATAGCTTTTATAACTATTAAAATATAAGTTATGATATCTTACTATTTAATTTTGGTCATTATTTGGACTTAGTTGGACTGATGTGGACTCTTTCAAGATATGATTATAATTCAAATCCTAATCAAGATGAGATTAAATATATATCTTATTTTAGGACAATGGGAATCATAATTTTGGAATTTAGGTTGATTATTTGCATATTAATATAATTGGGATTTACGTGTGTTATAAGCTAAAGTGTCGTTGTTTTTAAGGTGGAAAAATGACAAGTTACATGAGACTTGGCAGCTGGATTTTAGGTTAATTTTTGATAATATTTGGCAACTGATTGGGCAAGATATAAATCTATCAGTTGCTAATTTTTCTGACAAGAATCACGTAACTAAGGTGGCTGGGAAATTTGTGATTGGGCAAAAAAATCCTTGCAGTTTCATTTTCCTTAAGTCGTTATTATTGATTGGGAGTCCAGTGAGTTATGATTATTTTTTATTGATGCTTGCGTGATTTGGCTGGATTATTGATGTGTGTATATGGGATTATCGTTGCTGGTTTTTCTGTTATTCTTGCGTGACTAATGAGCCAAATAATTGTTATTGGTCAGCTGCATTCTTCTCAGTTGATGAACAAAATTTGAGGCCAATCTTAGCAGCTGGTTTTCGAGGTATGTGTGGGAGTGTTGTTGGGTTGATCGGTTATTGATTGTGTTTGTTTTGGTGGCTGTTAAAAGTGGAGATGATGTATGAAAAATTCCAGCAGCTAACTACGGTAGTGCTCCTAGTGAACAACTTTCTGATCTATCATTGAAGGAGTTGAATTTATTAGGAAAGTTGTTTTTCATTTCTCAAGTGTATTCATTTCTGTTTTTATTATTTTAATTACTTGAGTTGTTTCTTCATTATCTCGTTAAAAGTTGTTGAAAAAATCCTCTATTGAGGTTAACATGAGTCGGTCATATTATTGGGTGTGAATTACTTTCACGGGTTGTGAGGATAAGGGATAGTGTTGAGGGTTGAGTGAGTCGACTTAGTAAAGTCTTGTATAAAATTATTGACATCAGTGAAAGTATTAAGCTAGGTGAGGGGGCCCCAGATGTAGAAAATTGTGTCGAATTGCATTAACAAATTTTTAGTGTTGATTTATCATTTTTCGTTTATTCTTTTTGTTTTCGCTTGTGTTAGAAACAACTACGGCTAAACCAAAATTTTTTGAAAAACTACATCCTTAGGGATTTTCAATTGGTTTCAAAGCAGGGTCACCAAATCAGAACTTTGTACAACAAGGTGGTGTAGATCAGTGTTTCACAAATATGGCTACAAGAGAAGAAGTATCAATCACTAGGCCTCCACTGTTGGATCCAATCATCCTACATGGAAATCTTGGATGAGAGGATTTATTCAGGCACAGGGAACAAAAGTGTGAAACTTTGTGTTACATGGTTGGACACATCTGGTTGTAACTAAAGACAAGGGAGAAATATTACTAAAGGATCCACCTGACTGGACAAGAGCTGAAGAAGAGAGAGCTTTTGGAAACTCTCAGACCATGCATGCCATCTTTAGTGCCATTGATGAAGGTCACTTTTTAATGATATTAGCTTGTGAATCAACAAAAGAGGTATGGGACACTTTGCAGACTATTCACGAGGGATTGAAATATATGATACCCTCAAAAATTCAAATGTTGGCTATTAGATTTGAAGAGCTAAAGATGGATGAGAGTGAAACTATTAGAGACTTTCATGAGAGATTGCGTGATATAGCAGATCAAGCACATCAACTCGGGAAGAAGTATTCTAATATGAAACTTGTTAAACATTGAGATTATTCCCACCAAGGTTTATACCAAAAATTATAGCCATCGAAGAAGATCATGATATCAATGAATTGTCATTGGATAAGGTAATTGGGATTCTCACCAATTTTGAGATGAACTTGTTGAGGGATAAACGAGAGAAAAGCAAAGGATTGGCACTGCAAGTTGAAATCAGTAAAGATGTGAATGATGTAGAAGACGAATCTGACGAGAATAAGGATCTGGTATTATTGACAAGAAATTTTAGTAAGTGGTTAAAGAAAGTGAAAAAGGAACCCGAGTTTAAGCAAAATGGTAGGAGTTCATAGAACATCAACTTCAAATAACGAGCTAAAACTTAAAAGGGTAAAAGAAAAGTGAATAAAATTCGATGCCATGAATGTCAAGGATTCAGATATGTGCAAGCGGAATGTGCTAATACCTTGGAGAAGAAAAAGGGGAAGTCCTATACTAGCACTTGGAGTGAGAATGAATCCGAAAGTGAGTATGGTAGTGAAGAGGAATTTGTGAGTAATGCTGCGTTGGTTGCTTTATATAGCAAAAGTCCAGTTGCTTGTTTAACAGTAACCAAGAAGGAAGAAACTGATGATGAAACCATAGATAAATCAGTTTAGAATTTTGGGAAAAAAAACGTAGAGGAACCAATCTAAAGCTTAATTTCAAATCATGATAGTGATTCATAAAACAAAGATGAGGATATTTACAAAGCCTATGGATTAATGTATAGAAAGTACGTGCAAACATATGAGAAGAATGAAAAGTTAAAGAAGGAAAACTTTACTATAAAGAATATCATTCAAGATCTAGAGAAAAAATTATTATCTACAATAGATCCGTTGAATGAAACAAAGCTGAAGCTAGTTATCACATAAAAAGGGATAAGAATGTTAAATGCAGGTACTAAAAAGTTAGAAAAGTTGCTAAAAATCGGTAAGATCAAAGGAGATCTCCAAGGTATTGGCTATAAAGGAGAATGCTCTAAGTCAAATGATGAAAATAATGATACAATCAAACCTATCCAAAGGGAAATCATAAGGAAGAATAAGAGATTCATACCTACGTGTAATTTTTGTGGAGTTATTAGGCACATAAGACCAAGATGTTACAAATTGTTACAAATGTTATTTTAAAGGACCCAAAACTGAAAATCTCACAATCCTTACCAAATTTCCAGCAATAACCTATGATGTCGAGGCATACTTGGGTTAACAATTGCAAGCTCTTGTAGTTCTTAAATCCATGAAGGTCATAATGGTTGGAATTTTGGCAGTGGATATTCACGTCATATGACAGGAGAAAGGAGATACTTAACCAATTATCAAAGTTGTATGCATGGGCATGTGACTTTTAGTGATGTAAAGAAGGCGTCGGTGATTGGTAGAGGAACATTATGCATGGATGGATTGCCACACCTCGAGAATATGGTTCACGTTGATGGATTTAAAGCCAATTTGGTAAGTATAAGCCACCTTTGTGATGATGGATTATTGGTTAAATTTACAAGTGATGAATGCCACGTGTTAACTGAACAAGGAGAATGTCTTGTGAGTGGGAGACGATCAATAGAAAATTGTTATTTATTGCAAGTCAATGTCACTTGTAAATCAGCCTCATATGATGATAATATAGATCTATGATATCAAAGCTTGCGCACATTAATTATGAGCTTATTAGCAAGTTAAAGAAATTGGAAACTGTGAGAGGTTTGCCTACAATGAACAAAAAGATAAGAAGGTATGTAGTGCATGCTAAATGGGTAAACAGATGATAGTGCCACATAAAAAGGTTAGTCACGTTACTTTCTCATGCATTTTGGAATTAATTCACGTAGATTTGGTTGGTCCAATACGACATGCTAGTATTAAGGAATGAGAAGCTTTTTAACTTGTATTGATGATTATTCTAGATACACTTGGGCATCATTTTTGAAAGAGAAATTAGATGCTTTTAAGACTTTATAAGCCTATGTGTGCAGGTCATGAATATGAAAAGAATGACAGTTTTGAGAATTTGATCAAATCATAGAAGGGAATTTGAGAATGCAAGCTTCAATGATTTCTATGACAAATATGGTATCATACAAGAATTTTCAGCACCTAAAACTCCATAACAAAATGGAGTTACAAAGTGGAAGAATCGAACTCTTCAAGAAATGTCCAAATCTATGTTAAATGAAAGAAAACTATAAATACGATTTTGGGTGGAAATAATGAACACAACATGCTACATATGCAACAGAGTTCATCTCAGAAGTATCTTGAACAAGACTTCTTATGAACTATGGAAGGGGAAAAAATAGATATAAGCTACCGTCATATTTTTGGCAGTAAATACTATATTCTTAGAGATTAGAAATAATCGAAAAATTCAAAAGCAAGAGTGATGAACGATTCGTCATTGACTATTCAACCTACAGTAAAGTATACCGAGTGTTCAATCAAAAAATGAAGAAAATGTTAGAGTCCATAAATGTTGTGAAAGATGATGTGTCTCAATTAAATGGCAAAGTGGTAGAAGAAAATTCTCAAAACTAACTTTGCTGACCAACTTAAACAAGTAACGAGATAAGAACCAAAAACTGTCCAGATTTGTAGCTAGTTGCTATTAGTGAAGAAACTGTCCAAACAAAAGAGCTGTCAGTTGTGTCAAATGATGAAATTACTAAGACAGTTAATGAGGAAATAATTCCTTTAAATAATCAAAATTTGAGAGAAGATGATTTGAACAGGGATCTTCCCTTACGGATCAGAAAAAGTCATCTAGTTGAAAACATAATTAGAGAAATCAGTGAGAGAAGAAAAATAAGGGAAAGAAAAAGAGTTGATTATTGTGAACTCATAGGAATTTTATGATACACTTCTTAATTCGAGGCTAAAAATGTTAAAGATGTAATATCCTGCCTCCTAAAATTGTTAAGAGATTAAACTGTTAGATTGAGTCACATGAGTTATTTCATTTAAGAATTTACAAGAAGCATTTCATTCATATGCATTATATTCATATACATATACGAATCATGATTTAGAAAATATTGCGAGATAGTATATGCACTCAATTGATATGTTCCGGGGTATGAAAGGTTTTTAATAATCATGATGTAATTGTGTGATGATTTTGTCTTGAATTTTGTTTTAATGGACTATAATTAGTAAATTGGGAATTTATAATTGAGTAATTAATGAGGTGATATGTGCATCTAGTCTAAGAAAAATATTAAAGAGCAAGACAAATCGATACATGAGAATTTAGGTTGATTAGGCCTATGAAATGATGACATGTGGTATTAGAAATATGTGACAAATGGCACTTTAGACTTATAACATGTGGAACTTTAGAATGGTGACATATGTAACTTTACAAATGATGACATATCCTTATAATTGGTGACATGTGTAGCCTTACAAGTAGTGACATATAAAGGCTTAAATGAGTGACATGTGGAGCCTAAAGTAAGTCATACATGGACCAATAGAATAGTGATATATGGACCAATAGAAGGCTAACATATGTACCCATAGAAAGGTGACACATGGACCAATAGAATAGTGATATATGGACCAATAGAAGGATAACATATGTACCCATAGAAAGGTGACACATGGGCCAATAGAATAGTGATATATGGATCAATAGAAGGTAACATATATACCAATAGAACGGTGATACAAAGACCAATGGAACGATAACACATGGATTAGTTTGACCTTCTTGAATTTTCTAAAGAAAATGGATGAAAAAGGCAATATAAGTGAGAGTTGAGGTTGGCCACAAGGTTAGAAGAGAGAGAAAAATGAAAATGAGAAGAGAAGGAAAGAAAAAGGGAAGAGAAGAGGAGAAGGAATGAAGTTTTCAAGGTAAGTTGAAATTTTAGTTTCGATTTCATCTTTCTCTTTTGACTTGTCTTTCATATCCTTATAGTACAAATTTAAAGAAACTCAAAGAATGAAAGTTGTAGATATAAGTCTTAACTTGACCTCTGTCAAAGTGGCTTGACAAAATAGTGACTAGAGCTCAAGTTATGCTTGTTTCCATAATATTGTCTGTGATAGACCCCTGTACAGGAACCTTGTATTATTTCCTGACTTTTGAGGACCTTAGAGTCCGAAGTAGTGGAAGTATAAAACATGAAAAATGATTATTGATGTCTTATTAATGCTTATGTGAAACAATTTGGTTAGGAGATATCTTGATAATGATTTATTGAGGGTTAAGTATTGGTTGCCAATCTGTTTCCTACCAGAAACAAGACATAATTTGGATGGAGATTATATTTGAAAGGGAGATGTTGTTTATGTAATTTTTGAATATTTTAAGACTAATGGAAGTCTAGTTTTTTGGGGCATAAGAATCTTGGCATTTGGATCTTTGTAGAGAGAGTTATGATTAAAAGAAGACAACTTGTTTATAAAGGAACATTAGGAAGAAAAGGATGTAAACATTGCACATACAGTTAGGTTAGCTTGATGGTTGAGGAGACATTGAGCTGAATTAGTAAGTGAATTATTGACCTATTGACATATGTTAGAATAACATTTATGATGATTGACAAAGGATGAATTTGGTTGTAGCGTTGGTGTTGAATGTGTGTTGGGAATTTAATGAAGGGATTGGTTATGCTACGTTCTGATTTTGATGCTTGAAAGACCATAATTTGTGAACCACCAAATGAATGATTTGAATTGGACTTAGAGATGAAATGACGAGGAATTGAAATATCTTTAAGGTATAATTGATGAACTATCTTGAAGGTGTTAAAATTTGAAAAAAATGGATGGAAAGTAAAGGTGAACTTTCGGTTCCCAATCCCACGATCATGGGAATTGTATTGGTTCCTTCCCACGATCATGGAAATGCTTGACAGTGAGAAAGAATTGTGTCTTGTCTTCTGGTTGAATCATATAAGGATAAGTCACTATATATAAGTGTATTTGGACTTGATTGAGGCTTAAAATAAACTTAGTTTGACGATGAATCAATTGGTTAAGTGTTTGATGTGTTTAGGTTATTAATTGATGTTATAATTTAAGGAATGGATTCTTTGATATCAATGCATATGAATTTGGGATGTATGCGTTATTAATGGTATAAGGATGTTCCCTTGAATGCAAAGGTGATTTGAAGGATATGAACAATGTGAATTATTTATAAATGAATAAGAATTGGGAAATTGTGTAAATATAAAGCATTAGAAAAGGATTGGTGATCGTATGATTGATGAATTGAGAGTGATCAAACTTACTTAAGGTATAAACCTATTTTCAAACAAGTTATGTACAAGTTATAATGAATGAATGGTTAAGACTTGTGAATAAGGATGTATATCCGGGATAGCCAATTGAGCATGCACTGAACATGACACATACGCATGTGCATGGATGAATAATTATGTTATCGATCAACTTAGTAATATGTGAATTATGTGTGTATTGTATGACAATAGAAGCATAAATACACCGACAGCATCCAGACATTGTCGGATCATCAAGACAATAGCTTACTAGAGCATATTATGAGTCAACCTAGATGTGTAAACTCAATTATATGTGTGTTTCTGTTTGAGTTATATGTATAGTGAGTTAACGTATATGTTTCTCAATATGGTTAAATTGTTCTTGATTAATTTTTATATATTGAACTGTCACTGGGATGATTGTGATAATTCCAAGCCATCAATTGTCCGAGGAGATTGATGTGAATGTGGGAAAATTATGTACTCAACTGAATGTTAAATGCCGAAGGGACAAATGTGTACTCAACTGAATGTTAAATGCCGAACTTTGATCTGATGATTGTGATAAATGACTGTGCACATCCAATGAAGGTGATTGATAGCATATTATATGAAATGATGCATTTCATGACATTGATGTGCATGATTAGATAAAGGAGTTATGATCGGAATGACTAGCCTGAAAAGAGCTTAAAGCTCAGAAATGTGCACATAGAGCCACAGGCTAAATGATGAATGAGCTCGGTATCTACAATATATACGGGACAACATATGAAATGATCTCGGTATCCACAATGAGTACGAGACAATATCTGAAATGAGCCCAGTATCCACAATAGATACGAGACAGTTAAATAGGCACTTGGTCACAACAAAATAAAAATGAAAGAGGAGTCTCATGTGCATTTGCATCCATATCTTTACAAGTACCATCTGAATATTTGCAAAGAATGACTAAATTGAGTGGATATAACGATGTGCTATGTTTGTGTATATGTGGATGATGTCAATGAGATGAAACGAATGATTAGATTATCCTGAAATGATTATATGGATTTTTTGTATTTATAATGGGCTTATTGAAGTATGATGAATACTACGATCAGGTACTAAATTTTGAATGATATGATATATAAGATTTGATGGTGAATGATGTTTATGTCTGTTTGAGTGAGCACATCGATGATGGTTCACCCATTGAGTTTGTAAACTCATCAAAATTGCAACATTGATTTTCAGGTTCAGAGGAGACCTAGCTAGTTTAGTTGAAGTAACTTTTGTATTTAGATATGGGTCCATGTTAGGATCAGTTGTACCTGCTAATGTCTTAGTTATGTTTTATCACCGATTTTATCTTTCAATTGTTGTATATTGTACATGTAAATTTTGGAAACGTAATGACATTTGAGATTGTATGTGTTCGTGAATAAAATTGTAACAATATGATTATTGGAAAGTTTTATATTATGTGCGATGGATTAAAAAGAAAAAAATGAATTGATTTAACCATCATAATATGTCATTTTCATAGAGTATGTTCTCGAATATCCTTTGGTATGTTAGGTATATGCTTTATGAGAGTGGTATGTTAAAAAAGAAGCCTTACAAGATGAGTTATGGACAGTAGTTATGTGAGAAGAATTGACTCAATTTGGTTGCAATAACGTCTGGGAATTTGTGCCAAGATCATTTGATGTGAATATGTTCATAACGAAATGGGTGTTCATAATAAAATTGATGAAAAAGGTAATATGACTAGAAATAAAGCAAGATTAGTGGCTCAAGGTCACTCCTAGATTGAAGGAATTGATTTTGACGAAACTTTTGCACTGGTGGCAAAACTTGAGTCGATTAGACTACTTTTGAGTATAGCATGTGTAAACGGCTTTAAGCTTTATAAAATAGATGTGAAGAGTGTGTTCTTGAATTGGTTTATAAAAGAAAAGGTATATGTTGAGCATCCGAAAGGGTTCATTAATTAAATCCATGCAAATCACATTTATAAGCTAAAGGAGGCTCTTTATGGTCTCAAACAAGCGCCTAGGGTTTGGTATGAAAGGCTCACCCAATACCTACTCAAATAAAGCTATGAAAGAGGTAGTGTTTACAAGACCCTATTTCTTACAAAATTCAAATCTAATTGGATGATCGTACAAATTTATGCTGTTGATATTGTGTTTGGTTCCACTCATCCTAAAATGGTGGACGAATTTATGGATTTAATGACACGTGAATTTGAGATGAACATGGTAGGTGAATTGAACTTCTTTTTAGGTTTGCAAATTAAAAAAGTGAAGGATGTTATCTTTGTATTGCAAACTAAATATACGAAGAATGTAGTGAAGAAGTTTAGACTTGAGAATGCTCGACATGTTAGAACTCATATGAGTGTATCTACGAAGTTGAACAAAGATGAAAATGGCAAAAGCATTAATGTCAGCTTATATAGAAGCATTATTGGTAGTTTATTGTATTTAACCGCAAGTAGACCAGATATCTGTTATAGTATCGGAGTATGTGCTCGCTATCAAGCTAACTCAAAAGAGACACACTTAACAGTGGTAAAGAGGATTATTAGATATATTTGTGGTACTCCTGAATTTGGGATTTGGTATACATATGACTCCACTTATTATCTAGTCGGATACAATGAAGCAAATTAGACTGGGAATTTAGACTATAAAAAAAGCACTTTAGGGGTTGTTTCTTCTTGGGTAATAATCTGATTTTATGGTACAGTAAAAAGTAGAATTCTATTTCACTGTCAACCACAGAAGCAAAATATATTGCTGCAGGTAGTTGTTGTTCGCAACTTCTTTGGATGAAATATATGTTAGAAGAATATGAAATCAATCAGGATGTGTTGACAATCTTGTTTGATAACAAGAGTGCTATAGACATCTCCAAGAATCCAGTTCATCATTCAAAAACAAAACACATTGACCTGAAGTATCACTTTATCCGAGAGCTCGTGTAGAACAAAATAGCTACTCTTTCATATGTGACTATAGAAAAACAATTGGTGGACTTATTTACAAAAACTTTTGACTTATTCGGGTTTGAATTTCTTTCAGGGGCTTTGAGACTACGAGCTTTAAATTTTTATGTATTTTTTACCATTCGAAAAAAAGGAAAAATCCGAAAAGGGATTAAAATTCCCTAATTTGTCTTCTTTTGTTTTGAGTTGCCTCCCAACAAAATTACCTTCCCTCCCTTCTTTATTTTATATTTTGGCTCCATAGTTAGTCATTTTATCTTCCCCTCTTCACGAAATCTCACCTCTCTTTTATCACTTTGGGTGTCTGTCTCAGGTCTCTCTTTCTCTCTCTACACTAATGGCACTCATCTGTATTTGCTTGGGTTTCTGATTTCTGAACTCCAAATGGGTGAGACAAAGCATGAAGCCTCCTCATCTGTGGTGGAGGAGCCACCATTAGCAGCTACTCTCTCTGCTGCCTGTCGTGGTCGATGCTCCAATTGATCGCAACTTCATCTGACAAGAGGGAGATCAATAACTGGTGTGGGTCTTCCTCGGAAGTACTGATTGAGATTCCTGACATCTCCTCTATTCAATGCAAACCTTCGGTTCATAAGGATGCTCTACGTGTGCTATTTTCTTTGATAGAGAATTTCGAATCTAATACCGACGAGGCTCTCATTGACGATACTATTCCCAGTTCTACCATTGTGCCACCACCGAATGTTCCTATTACTGATCCTTAGAAATTGACAAAGAAATTGGCTAAAAAATAAGTCCGACCACGACGTCGATACCCTCCAATCATAATGTCGGCAAATGATGCTGTGTCCTATAAGTTCTGCACTTCCACTGTGGCACAAAAATGAGACACTATGGCAAACATCGGGTTAGTTCTTGACCATTCTATAAACTTAGATGAATTTCAGCAGTTTCGTTTGGATGTTATGTTATCTGAAAGAAACCTATTGCAAGTTGCTTTGTTGCTGCAACCCTTTGATTCTAATTTGGTAAAATAATTTTACTATAATTTGGATAAAGATCTCTTGATCGAATCTGCTGTATGCTTTCAACTAATATATGTGAGAGGTAGATTGATTCAATTTGATCATGATAGAATGAATTTATTTTTGTGGTTTGATAATCTCCTTGGGAATCTTGCATATAGTGTTGATTGGAATGTGTCAAATGATATGATTGCTATTGTGTTAATCAGAGGAAGATTAAATGCTTCCATCTAATTCTATGTTGCATGCTTTTATGTTGACGCAGAAATATTTTGTTATACATAAGATGGTATTGACAATTTGGTTACCGAGTACACATATGGTGTCAGTTTACTTGGCGTAAGTTAAGCTTGTATACGCCATTGGAACTGGGGAAAATTTCAATTTGGGCAGAATTATTATTGAAGCAATGTTGGCAATCATTAGCAAGCATCATTCATTGTTATACTTTTCATGTTTAATCATTCAATTTCTATATGCAAATGTTGTTATTCAGTTGGATTCAAGTGTTCTTAAACTGGTAACTTTGATGAATATTTCACCAAGAATCTTAGATGAGAACAAGCAAGCTCGAGTTGTAGATTTACCTTACACTTCATCTGGACCTTTTGATGCTACTCTAGTTACTGAAATCGACAGGATTGAGGGCTCTAGTTACTGAAATCGACAGGATTGAGGGCATCTTTCAGATAGGATTTGATGCTCTTTGTCATATGAAGCAAAGGGTTCTTCGATTTTCAAATGCTTCCTGATTATACTTTTTGGCATCTTTTGTCCCAAAGGAGAGAACACTATGTTAGAACATCTATCTTTGTTTTGTTGCTTCGGTTCTATTACTTTTGGATATTTGTATCTTTGGATAACTACTTATGTTTGGATTTTATTGATTGATTAAGGGGGAGCTCTTTTGTTATTTGTGAGATCGATATTATATGTTCAATTATATCCTATAGGGGGTTTTCATATATGTGACAAATAATATCAGAAAACGAGAGATTGTTAAGATATAAGTTATGATATCTTACTATTTAATTTTGGTCATTATTTGTTAATTGGATATAGTTGGATTGATGTGGTACTCTTTCAATATAAGATTAGGATGCAAATCCTAATCAAGATGGGATTCAATTTATATACTATTTTAGGATAAACGGTATCATAATTTTAGAATTTGGGTTAATTATTTGCATCTTAATATAGCTAGGATTTATGAGTATTATGAGTTGAAGTGTCGTTGTTTTTAAGGTGGAAAAATGATAAGTTGTATGCGACTTAGCAGCTGGATTTTAAGGTTAATTTTTGATAATATTTGGTGGCTGATTGGGTCAAGATATGAATTTATCAGTTACTGGGAAATTTGTGATTAGGCCAAAAAATCCTTGCAGCTGTGTTTTCCTTAAGTCATTATTGTTGATTGGGAGTCCAATGAGCTGTGGTTGTTTTCTATTGATGCTTACATTATTTGGCTGGACTATTGATGTGCGTGTGTGGGATTATTGCTGCTAGTTTTTTTATTATTCTTGCGTGACTTTAGTGAGCTGAATAATTGTTGACGATCAGTTGCATTCTTCTCAATTGTTGAACGAAAATTAAGGCCAATATTAGCAGCTTGTTTTTGAGCTATGTGCACGAGTGTTGTTGGGCTAATCGGTTATTGATTGTGATTGTTTTGGTGACTGTCATTAATGGAGATGATGTACGAAAAATTCTAGTAGCTAACTATGACAATGCTCTTGGTGAACAACTTTTTGATCTGTCATTGAAGGAGTTGAATTCATTAGGAAAGTTATTTTTCGAATCTCAAGTGTATTCATTTATGTTTTTTATTATTTTAGTCGCTTGAGTTGTTTGTTCATTATCTTTATCATTAAAAGTTGTTGAGAAAATCCTCTGTTGAGGTTAACACGAGTAGGTCGTATTATTGGGTGTGAATTACTTTCACGGGTTGTAAGGACGAAGGATAATGTCGAGGGTTGAGTGAGTTAGCTCAATAAAGCCTTGTATAAAACTATTGACATTAGCGAAAGTATTAAGTTGTGTGAGAGCCTCACAAACGTAGGCAAGGAGTGTCGAGTTACGTTAACAAATTTTTGGTGTTGATTTATCATTTTGCATTTAATCTTTTTGTTTTCGCTTGTGTTAGATACAACTGTGGCCAAACCAGAAATTTTTGTGAAACCATATCCTTAGGGATTTTCTATAACTTTTTCAATTTCCTCATTTTTAATGTTCATTTCTACATGAAATATGGTTCATTCCACGTGGGAAAAATAAAGATCAATAGATAACTTCATAACTATAAAAGGTGGTGGCCCATATGGAATAATTATAAACTCAAAGGGAGATTTTGTGATTATAAAAGGATGTGTTATCCCTTAGTTGTAATCATCCTAAAATTGTCCTATCTCATTCTAGGGCAAGTTTTTTCTCTTTGCAATATTTCACTTATAGTATTTGGTGAAAATTATGAAATATATTAGTGGTGCTCTAGGACACTGGCAAAAATTGGAACAAATTGTCTTGTCTATGAAACATATTAATTCCTTGTGTTAATACTAAGTTTGCATTAATCATATCTAAGTTGAAGTATTAATTGATCAAATTAATCACCTACAATTGATTTTAAAACTATGGTACGTGGCATTGATTACACCTGTAAATCAGGAAAACAAGTTCTCGCTGTGGCTCCTAAGCTCATGAAAATTTTCACCGATAAGCCTCACAAGAGCTACATCATGGATTTCCAACCTATATACCGTCCTAGGGGTTTGTTGATGCCTCAAATCATCCATATCATCTCAAACTCATTCCATATACAGTAGATACTTAGACTATTAAAGAAGAGCATAAAAACTCATCAATGATTGTAAGAATATTCTAAACAACAATACAAAATCAAGACCTCCTTTGCATTCATACAAAATCCAAAGGTATCGGAATCGTATTATTAAAGCAATACATATGGTAAATATTAGTTAGACGACTAACTTGGATGGATAAACAACTTCAGACTGTAACGAAGAAAGATGAGCGATGCTCTTCAACATAATATAGGGCCTACAAAAAAGAATATGAAATATTTAATATAATAAACTTGTTCTAATACAACATCATAAACTAATGTGGTCCATCATGCTATAGGAGTAAGATCATAAACAAACTTTATTCGACCTATTTAATCCTTTTACTAGAGTAATATTGAAGGAGACATTTGCAAAAAGACATTTAAATTACTAGTGTTGGAGGCTTATAATATGATGACAAATTTGAGTAACTATACATGTAGTTAAGTGATGCCTTCTAGTTTACTTTGACATGCATAACTAAAGACAGGTACTAAATCCTTCTTGTAGGCTTAATAATAAGTTTCAAACAATTAAATAATCATTTTAGGACACATTGTTTTGAGCCACAAGTGTAGGCTATATGATTTAGTCCTTATTTGAAGTCACACAAAGGTTTGGAGACATAATTTGCAAAAAGATTCAACTTTGAAATCATATAAATATCCAACGTTAGCATATCTATTGTAGCCATCACTTTTTGAGAACGGACACTATAGAGTTCCCTTCAAATGAATAGAGCTCAAAACTTTGAGGAGGTTAAAGTAAGGTGCTAAAATACATAGTCTTGAAAGAGGCACAATTTATCCTTGAAGTGACTATTAAAAAGTAGACCACATTATACACAAATAAAGTCTTAAACATTATGTAAGAAAATAAGTCCAAATTATACAAACTAATGATCATCATCAAAATAAAAACATATAAACTTGAGTGATTAGACAAGTTTAAAGCCTAACGATATGGAATATTCAACATACCATGCTTTAGTATTCTTGAAATTGTAAGCATCATATTTTATAGATATTTTAGTTTTATGCCTGCTCAGTCTATCTGCCTTTGCAATATACAAAAGTCTAGCAAAATATTAGAATTGAAAGGTCTCACAAGATATCAACAACTTAAAATATCATACCTCAAAGTTATCATAAAACTTCATAATTCAAAGGTCTTCCAAAACATCAACAACAAAAGATGTCAGACCTTAGAGATCTCATAAAACTTAAATTTCTCAAAACTTCAAACTCAAAGTCTCACACAACATTAGATATTAAAAGTCTCATAAAACATCAACAACTCAAGAAGTTATATTTAAAGTTTAATAAAATGTAAAACTTAGGTTTTCTCAAAATATTTGACCTCAAAGGCCTCTTAAAATATCAATACTAAAATAATAAACCTCAATGATCATATAAAATATCAGTAATGAAAAATATTAGACTCAAAGTTTTACAAATTTAATAATCATAATTGAAACATTAATTCAAAATATCTTATTCAAAGCTTATCAAAATGTTTGATTCAAATTTTCATAAACCCTAAATATCTAATTGTTAACTACTTAAAATGTTATATTCAAATTTTCATCCATATTATCTAAACAAGGAAAGTTTCTAGAGTATTCAACCTAAGTATAATTTCTAATGGAAATTAATGAACATACTCAAATTGAGAGAAGGGGCTAAACTTGAATTCCTCACCAAAATAAGGAATAAAAAGTACTTATAGTTTTTGTCATGACAAATGTACAAACATGGGTTTTCTTAGTAAAATCACTACATTCCTTAAAAAACTTTATCCTAGACTTAGCTTTGGTAGGTTGGCTTCTTCGAAACTCACACCTATAGTTTTACCAAATGCCTAAAACAACGCTTATTGAGCATATATTCAACTTAAATCTTAATCTTGACCAGGAAAACTTGACAAGATGGAAGAAGCACTTTTCATGCATCTCCTTCAACCTCTCAAAAGAAACTTATTAAGGACCTCTTCCCTAAAAAAAGCTAACATAAAATAAACAAATCCTTGAGAATCCTTCATTTTATCAATGACCTTTGAGAATAGCTTTATCTATGCTCCTACAACTTGCATGTTGTGGGATGTTGAGTTTGAAATGGTTGAACACTTTTTTAAGTGTAGATATTCACATTCCATTTTAAAGGACTTATAAAATTTCAACTTCTTAAATGTCAAACTTAAAGTTTCACAAACGTTAAACTCAAGTTTTAAAAAATGTTAGGGTCTAAAAATGTCTTATTTAACTTTTTACAAAATGATAGGCTTAACACCATCCATATGAAATGTTAGATTACAAGTCTGGGAAAATGAAAGGCTAAGCAACTTATAAAATAACATACTAAATACCTCACAAAATGATAAACTAATTTCCTCACAAAATGACAAGGTAACTTCCTTACATAACTTCAATCAAGTCCCACAAACATGAAAACAATGCCCTCGCAGAACAACATACCAAATGCCTCATAAAATAGCATGTTAAATGCCTTGAAAGTGTTAGATCAAATGCCTTACAAAAACAAGTACATATATTGCAAAATGATCTTTAGAGCTACCCTTGGCCTTCCCAGGGCTGAAGACAAACCTTTTGGAAATGCCAATTGGTGACAACAAAATATGGATTCAATCAGGGGTTACATTTTACAAGTTCCTTTAGGTAGACAGTATTGTCCACGGTTAAAGAAGACAAGCCTCCATGTGCACTCAGCAACTAAACTGGCAAATAATGTTACAATGGTTCATTATGCTAAATAATATTAGCCATAAGCCACATGAAGATCGAGATATTGGATCAATGAGTAAAATAGACATTCCAAATAACAGAGTTAGAGAAACAAATACCCAAGTTAAACCAAGTGTGACGGCGACGGCGACGGTAAGGAGAAGCTGCAGATTTGCAACGGTGACGACAAGGAGAGGAGAAGTTGCAGATGTGCGATGGCGAGGAAGGAGAAAAAATAGAGAAGGAACAAAAGAGAAAATAAGGGGGAAAGTTAGGGGTAAGTTTAACCCCGAATCGAAACGACGTCGTTTTCGATTTTTTAAAATGACTAATATGAAGTTAATGACGGAATGGGCAGGCCGTCAAAAAATCATTGATGGAATACATTCTTATCAGTAAAAAACCAGCGCTCACTAATAAACAAAGCATTTCCGCATAAATTTATCGACGGTGCAGTTATGCTTTCGAAAATTCACTGACGGAAAATATATCTGTCGATGAATCCCGACGCTATTTTAATTGTGGGAAGCGTTCTCGCCTAATTTACCGACGAGTATATATGACATTGTCATCGCTATATTCTGTCAGAAAATTTGTGCGGATGTTTTCCCTCTACTTTTACCGACGACAATTTTATTCATCATAAAATGAAAATTTTCATGACAATTTTACCCACAAATATTAATTTCCCGTCTCTAATTAGCTACGGTATTTTTTCCGTTGGTACGTTTCTATCACTAATGTATGATTTTCTTGTAGTACATGGGAGAGAGAACAATCTTGCTTGATCAACGTTATTAATTTTCACAAAGATAACATCGAATTCCATAACAAAAATATCTCACAAAACATGGCAATGGTTCACACAAAAACTTAGTACTATAGTTAGGGAACAAGATACAAACATCGCAGAGCAAATGGACCAAATTAAAAATGGATAAAATCATATTATATGCTCAGAGGACTATAATGCCTGACTGTAACAGTAATTCCCGTTATGTTTCCAAAGTTCCATTTGGTAAAAAGAATCAATTGTTATACCTTTATAAAAGCAATGTCGGATTGAAGCAAGGTTAATTGGTACTAAAAATGACAAGCATAGGTTCAAAATGTTTTTCTCCTCGACATGTTTGTCTGCAGTATACACGGATAATGTGAAGAATGGGCTAGCATAACATTTATAGATAATCTCGTGTGTACATAACTGCAAAAAGAACACTTACAAGGTTTTAAACACATTATTCTTGAAAGAATCAAGGATATCAATGAAAAGGCTTGAACCATTTCACATAAATTCTTGTAATTAATCGAAAATCGGGGACCTTAAAGAAATTCATGAACTTGATGTCTATTAACAGCCACTAAGAAAAAATTACAAATCATTTAAAATTGACAAGGAGATAGGAAAAAAAAGTAAAAAAGGGGACTTTTGAGTTTTTATACGAATGTCAACTTTAGAAAATTTATCTAGACAAGTTCAAATTAAAAGTAATTTTTTATAATTTCAAATGATTTTTAATTTTTTTAAATACATAGGGTGTTTTTGTCTTTTACCCTTAAAAAATTATAGCCCTCCAACTCCAATAAAGACAAAAAGACAACATCTTTAGCTGGTCCGAAATTTTAGAAAATTGTCCTAACATTTCAGTTTTCACACCCATAGCCGTCAAATTTTCACCCTCTTTCGTCTGAAACCAAATTCCCTCCCATTTGAGAAGAGGACAAGGCAAGAGACGAAAATGGCGGAAAGCGGAGAAAACAACGAGGAAATGGTCAAACGCAAGAGCGAGAGCCGCATGCTCGCCTTCACCGGAGGCGCTGCTTTCTTAGCTCTCGCCGTCTCCCTCGTCGTCTCCGCCTTCAATTCTCGCCGGAACAAGTCCAAGAAGAAAGGTTCCTCTTTCTCTCTAGCTCTTCACTCTTAACATCTTCTTACTTGCCAAAAATGCTTGGCTTCTGATAGTTTAGTGAGATTTTTGCAATTGCATGTTTTGGCT
Source organism: Erythroxylum echinodendron (assembly GCA_027575705.1). NCBI lineage: Eukaryota > Viridiplantae > Streptophyta > Magnoliopsida > Malpighiales > Erythroxylaceae > Erythroxylum > Erythroxylum echinodendron. The sequence continues at coordinate 8,197,444 of JANZXR010000003.1, forward strand.
GTTATTTTTCTTGTTTCCGTAGTTTTAGATTCAGTCAAATGGGAGTGAGGTAAGTAACTGTTTGGTTGTTTTCTTATGGTTGAATAGATCTTCCGAGGTTTAATGTTCGCATTAACCTCTCTGCTTCTGAGATTCTTCGATTAGCTGATCAAGTTATTGCTAAGTCAAAGGAGGTTCACGATGCTGTTGCTTCAGTTCCTTTAGACAAGGTGCTTCTGATTGCTGTTTCTTATTTTCTTATAGATTCGGTTGGATTTCTGTTTAGTATATTTCAAGCAACAAATCCCAATCAATTGCTTGTGCGATGTTTTTTTCTTCATAATTGAAATGAAAAATGCACAGGTAACATATGCCAATGTTATTGCACCATTAGCCGATTTAGATGGACAACAATTTCCGCTGGTTCAGTCTTGTGTGTTTCCAAAGCTTGTTTCCACTTCAGAAGATGTGCGCAAGGCTAGTGCTGAAGCTGAGCGCAGAATTGATGATCATGTGTTGACTTGCAGGTTTTACTTATCTGTTCGTTTCCTTATGTTACTATCATTTTAAGTTGGTTTTTTTTTTTTTGCAAGCCTTTTTCACTAGTTGGCTTTTATAGTTGCCTACTCTGTCACTTATGTTTGATTGATGTCTTGTTTAACCTTGCCTTCTGACTTGTGTATGTGATTATTCATTTGGTTATAGATTGATGTGGCATATTGTTGATTAAAATATGATGTCTGTATGAATCAAATTGAATTTCTCCCTATTTCATGCAAGCTGATCAGTTTAAGAGAAGATGTTTATCGTGTGGTTAAGGCATTTGCTGCAAAGGGGGAGTGTGCAAGCCCAGAAGCAAAACAATACATAGACTGCCTGGTAAGAAAATCTGAAAATGAGTTTAGGTGCTCAAATTCACTATGTTAAATATCTTCTGGATTTTGGTTTCTATTAAGCTGCAGAAGTTGTTGAGCTTAAGATTTGGTGTTATCCTGATTGTTGATAGGTGAGAGATTTTGAGAAGAATGGTCTGAATCTTACTGTTACCAAGAGAGAGGAAGTGCAGCGCTTGAAAGCTAAGATCAATGATTTAAGCTTACGGTACATTCGAAATTTGAATGATCATAATGCTCATCTTCTATTCAGTGAGACGGAGCTGGCTGGATTGCCATCAGAGTATTTAAAGGTACTTATTGCTTTGCTATTCTTTCCCGAAAGCATAGTTTTGGAATATGGCAGGTATTTGGAATGTTAAGGGATAAGAGTTTCTTCCTTAAACTAGCATGAATTTAAATGGTGAAGCTTATCATGTTGCAATATGATCAAACTATAAGGATTGTGTTGTACTTAAAAATTGGCATATTAAATACTTGTCCACGTGGGGAGAAGTTCGATGTCAATCAACTAGTTTTTACGCCTGTCTCTGGATTTGATTGTCATTGCAGAGTTTAGACAAGGCTGAAAATGGCAAATATAAAATCAAAATGAGAAGTCACCATATTGCTGCGTTGTTGGAACTCTGCAAGGTACATTCTTCTCTTTTTGTTAATTTTGCATGTGACATCTTGTGCATGGATATTTTGAAATGCTCTGATTCAACTGCTACATTTAATGAGTAATGTTAACCCTTTAATCTAGTTATTTTTTTTTTTTTTGTCTTATAGGCCTGATGTAGTTTCTAATTGGCCGTGTTGAAATTGATATATATGTTTATAATATTTTTTTGCTCATGTCAAGGTAGGAACTACTAGGAAGATGGTTGCAATGGAATATGGGAACAGGTGCGGCAAAGTCAATCTTTCAGTCTTGGATAGTTTGGTAAATAATGCACCCTTTTTTATTGAGTTTTGTTAAAGCGATGGTTCATGAAAAGAAAAAGAATAGATATCTGATCTTCCTTTGCCACCATAATTTTATGTTTTTTTGTGGGATGATAAAAAAGGTATTGATCTCTCTCTATGTCATGCATTTTTGTACTTTTAAATAACAAGAGATCATATTTTTGCCTATGAATTATTTTTCATGTACCTAGTACTTCATGAACCTGGAAGTATATAAAAAATATGACATATAAGATATCGTTTTGGCCTTTTAGGTTGAATTGCGCCATAAATTTGCCAGGCTACTGGGCTATTCAAACTATGCTGACTATGCTGTTCATTGTAGAATGGCAAAGATGTCCTCAAAGGTTTGTATAATTTTCTACTGGATGCAATTTTATGCATGACGCATAGGCTAAAAGGCACGTTTGCTGTTTTAATTATGTCTTATTGATTACAATGTATATTTGACATTTCAAATACGCTTGCTTCATGTGAATAACAGTGGTCTATAATAGAACTGCCGAATCAAATAATTTGTTCATTGTGATGAGACTAGTGTTGTGTCAGGATTATGGTATACAAGTACAACAAATATTCTAGTCATATAAGGAACAGTTTGCCCTTTTATTCTTTTCTATTAAACGTTGTTGGTTAGTGGATGTGCCATAGGTAATGATCACGTGGAATCCAACAAAAGGTTCTTACTTTTGGCATGGCCTTTGTGACAGATGGTAAAACTGTAAAATCTAAAAGCATGCTAATTTCTCATTTTCTTTTAACGACTCTCCTGCTTGATATTACGAGTTAGTTGAACTCTTATTTTGAGTATGTTGGATAAGTTGCGAGCTTTTGATGTAAGGATTTTTTAACTTTGGTTGAGATATGTTCAAATGTTAAAATCTGCCTGGTTTAATACTTTGACTAATTGTCTTTAATTGTATGTCCATTTCTTGGATTTTATTCACTTATATGATATTCCTCCCCCATAGGTGTTTGACTTCTTAGAGGACATCTCTGCCTGTTTAACAGACTTGGCAACGAGGGAACTCAATGTGTTAAAAGACTTAAAGGTTTGGGCATTTTTGGCTATTTGATGTGTCTTTTTTCATTTTTATCTATGTTTCTGATTGGTTTCAATTGGGCATAGAAAAAAGAAGAAGGAGACAGTCCGTTTGGGGTTGAGGATCTTTTGTACTATGTGAAGAGAATTGAAGAGAAACAGTTTGACCTAGACTTTGCAGCAGTAAGGCAATACTTTCCTGTTGATTTGGTTCTGGCTGGGATCTTTAAAATAACCCAAGACCTTTTTGGTAATGAAATATATCATGATTGAATTTTGGATGTGCTTGTCATTGGTTGTTTTCCCATGTTCACATCATTATTTGTAATGAAAATTCTTCCTCTTTAAATAGGCTTAAGATACCAAGAAATTGCTGATGCTAGGGTTTGGCATGATGCTGTTCGTCTCTTCTCTGTTTTTGACTTGAACTCTGGCGACCTCATTGGTTATTTCTTCCTTGATTTATACGCAAGGTTCACTTAATATTTAGGATATTTCAATTGTTTAACTTGCGACTTCTGCTTTTGGAGAAGTGATATTTCATTAATGTGGCAGGGAAGGAAAATATGGTCATACGTGTGTGGTTGCTCTTCAAAATGGTGCTTTATTGCACAATGGTGCAAGACAGGTAGCTTTATCCCTTGGTTCCTAGTTCCTACTAATTTGATATGTGGAACTTTGGCAACTTAGAGTATAATCATCCGTGGTTCTGATGCTTTCACCATTAGGCTCCTTTCAGGAATCATATACCGGAATACATCCTATCATTTCCTTGGGGTGTTATTGTTTTGACTATTTGAGCCACTGATTAAAATTTTAATACTAGCTAGTATTCTCTTTAAAATTTTCATTACCTATGTTTGATCCTTTTACTTGAAAGAAAGCAATTCCTTGATGCATTGCTTCGAGTAAGCTGATAGAAGGCAAAGAGAACCTTGAAGACTTCAAAAGAGCGACTCACAAGGCATCATAAATTGTTAATGTTGTTGCAATTGAATTCAATCTACATGCATAAATTGAACTTCCAGAATAGTAGTTGCTTATCGCTTGTAATCAGCAAAGCTTATCCTATTTTAGGAGATACTGAAAGATCTATTGAATTTCAAAATTTCTTAATCCTAATCCCTGAGTTATTATCCAAGGGGAGCACTGTTTATCATCACTAAAAGTTAGTGAAAGCAATTCTCTTCTTAGATGAGGTTAATAATTCTCCATCTTCCATAGAAATGATTTCTTTATAGTAAACACAAATATAGGAAAGCTAATGATTGGAAACTTACTGTTGATTTGTATGAGTAGATACCAGTGGCATTGCTTATATCTCAACTGCAAAAGGACAATGAAGGAGAAAGTTGTCTATTGAGATTTTCTGAAGTGGTTAATCTTTTCCATGAGTTTGGTCATGTGGTATGTCTTCCATCTGATGTTTTATTTGTATCTTGTTTCAGGTGCTTTCATGAACAGTTGCTTTAGAAGTTTGTTTGTGTGATATTTCTGTAGCTTATGGTCTTTAAATAACTTTGCAATGAAAAACTCTGAGCATGCAGGTCCAGCATGTCTGCAACGATGCATCATTTTCCAGATTCTCTGGTTTGCGTTTAGATCCTGATTTTCTGGAGATTCCTGCTCTAGTCCTGGAAAATTGGTAAGCAACTTTTGTTATATTTTCCTTTTCTTGGTTATCCAGAATTCAGTTTTAGCTTGCAATTTTGGAACTCTTCAGGTGTTACGAGAGCTACTCATTGAAGTTGATATCTGGTTTTCATCTGGTGAGGCATACTTCTGCCCTTTTTAACAGTGATGTTTGGATAAGGTTATGATCTTCCTTTCTTACCAATCAAGAAGAGGAAGATTGGGAGAGACAAGACACGTTTCTCTGAACTTTCTCTTGCTAATTGTTACCGCACGTTCAGTAAATACTCTCTTATATGTGTTGCTATTTGTAATTTTCTGAAGACCTAAAACAATTCTTATGTTACTTCAGTCTTGATGAATATGCCGTGTACATCTATTGATCCGGTATATTACATGGTAGTTGCTATTCTTTTGCATTACACAATTACTGTTCTTGTTTACTTTTATACCTCCCATCTTGCAGGATATCACCAAACCTATCAGGGAGGAAGTATGTAAATCGCTTAAAAGGTGGCGAAATTCCTTCTCTGCTCTTAAACTGAAGCAGGAAATTCTTTATTGTAAGTATATTGATTTTTAAAGTCAGACTGTGGACCTTCTTGTTCTTTTCTTGATCTACCAAAGATTTGCTGATTACATGTCATTCAATGTTAACTTATAGAACAGGGGTTTTCTTCAGAAATATTCATAGATCTAAAGTGGAATCACTGAATCATCAATCGTGATAGTTATTCTGTGCATGACATTATTTGCTCTTTTGAATTCACCCAGAAGGTTTATGTGTTTTCAGGTCTTTTTGATCAGATTGTACATTCTGCTGATAATGTTGACATTCTTGAGTTATACAAGCATCTTCACCCAAAGGTAAAAGAGCTTTCTCTGCAGGACCCTTGTAAATGTATGTTCACTGTAAATATTTGTTTGCCTTCTCAGGTCATGTTAGGGCTGCCAATCTTAGAAGGAACAAATCCAGCCTCATGTTTTCCACGGAGTGCCATTGGCTATGAAGCTGCTTGTTATAGTCGTATTTGGAGTGAGGTACCAAATCGCACAATCGTAATAATTTCCCTCTTACGTGCTCTAGGACACTACGATAAAAAGTTCCTTTTGAGCCTAAACTTGATTTTATGGGCTAAAATGATGCCCCTAAAAAATTTTGGACTTAGCTCATCGAGTCTTTTGGGCGGGTTACTTTGCTTAGCTGTACTCATTGCCTCATTTTCTAGTTGGTGAATCACCTCAGGTTAACTATGTCCTTCCAAGATCATCGTTACTTACTTAATGCTGTTCAGGTCTTTGCCACGGACATATTTGCCTCAAAATTCCATGATAATCTCTTGAACCACCAAGTCGGTATACAATTCCGAAAGAAGGTAAACCAGTCACCAGTTTTTTTTCATGTCTATGTCAATTCAAATTATGTTATAGTTCTCATAGATGTGGCTTTATGGTCATGATCTATTTTCTGATTAGTCTTAGCCACACTGAAATTTTGAGGCCTACCACAAACTTGATGGTCAAACAAAAATATTATGGCAGGTATTGGCCCCTGGAGGATCAAAGGAACCCATAGAAATTCTATCTGAATTTCTTGGCAGAGAACCATCCATTCAAGCTTTTATTGACAGCAAAGTTGAACATAGTTTATAAAAGAATTGGTTTAGACTCAAGTTGGGTCAAAACCTCCTTGCATTTTTTAGTGATAATTAAAGTAATCCATGTCTTTGTATATAAGCCTTTCATTGGCATCTGAAGTTATGATTAGCGGTCTTAGGAAGAACCTTTTCATATATATAAATAAGACATCGTAATTAATAATTTTCTAGGTATAGTGTTGTTGAGCGTGCAGGGTGCTTCTAACGTTCCATTTCTTGTGCCTTTATGCCTTCCATAGTTTGGTGCATAATCATTGTTCCTCTTCCCTTTAATAATTCTCTCTACGTACATCCCTAACATTGTAATTTGTCATAAGCAACATAGTAAACATCAAACCAAAGATTCTGAGTGTCAGATTTGGCTGCTAATTGGGTTCATTACTTGTAATTTTAATACTCCTAAATGACCCACAAAGGCCGCAATGTTTAGGTCGCCGAGGATTCTCATGAATATGTTCCCCACCTAAGTTTCTTTGGTTGGAGGGGGCTCTTTCTTTAATAGTTATATTCATTTGGATACATAACTTGTAAATTATAAACTAAATAAAAAATATTGTTATGAACCACCCATTTTCACATCCTTGATGGATTGTTAAGGAGGATCCTAGCAACCACAGGATTGCAAATTACTGATTACAGGGGTTATGGAATGGAAGGAGAGGATGATCAGCTAACAAGTTAAGTGCTCATCAGAAAAGTTGGGTTTGCTAATGCATAATTCCCCCTCTTTCCACTTTATCTTATCCAACACAACGGACAACGACAACTGGGCCGGTGTCTTTGGGGCAATTGTTGATCAAATGAAAGTTCCTGACAACATATTTTTTTTGTAACCCCACGTGTTGCTGCTCCTGATGGCTCTTGTTTCTAATTGAAAGCAACTTTTTGATCTTATTTGTTGACAATAAGGTAAAGGTGGCTCGAGTTAAAAGGCACGGGATCCTTTTCATCACTTATTTCAACCTCTTTCAATCACAAAATGACATGGTTTTAGGTTTGTTTATATATAAAACGATATTGTTTTAGAGCATAAACAAAAGTGAAACCATACAGTCATTCAATTAAATGACACAAAAGGATTAGTATTTTCTTAGGGGTGGCCAAGTCTCTTACTAATTGAAGTAGGTTCTAGATTTTTAAATTCTACTAAAATTAATTATAGTTTAATTCTACTTTGAAAATGAATTTGCCATCGATTATATTAAATATTTTTTTTAAAAATTAAGTAATTTAAAATTATAATTTTATTTAAAAATTTATTATAATTTCACATTATTATGTTGTTTTTTTTAAAATAAAAAAAATCCCTTTGGGGTCCAATTCAATTACGGGCTTAACAAATAATCGGAACATTTATATTCTCACGTCTTTAACATGAGTAGTCTTTATTCCTAGTGCAACTAGAACGATGTCGTTTGAGAGCAAGACTTCATTGCTTAGCTACTGCCAATTCAAATCAGAAATGGTTGGTTGTTTCCAATTCCTTTCCTTAGCATGACTGAGCTCTCAAAGACAAAACAGAGAGGGGCCAGTGAGGTTAGAAACAATGGAGTATTTAAGTGCATATGGGAAGACTCAGTCTTCATATTACTGCCAGTAGACAGAAGCTAACTATTGGAAGAGAGATAATATTAGAAGAGATTTTAATTTTCCTGGTCAACAAACAACAACGTGAAAACTAGGGGAGCAATAGTTTGAATGTCTCCGACATGACCAAGTAAGTACACCGTGGGACTTTGTTTACTTTTTCAACTTCATCTATATCTGGGTTTTGCTTTTTCTTTGCATAAAGCTTGAAGCTTCCTATTGTGCATGTGCTTCTTACGATCTTTTGATAGGTTGTGGTAGTTCTATTTGGAAAGTTTTAGTGATCGTTGAATTTGGTTCAGGGTATTCGACAGATGAGAAGCTTGTTATGAGGGTCTTGGTGGTGGAAAAACAAGAGAATGAAAAAGGTCTGATCTTGTAACTTAACTGAGTTTTAGATTCTTTTTTGTCTTTTAATTTTAGCCGAAAAGATAGGATTTTTTTTTAATCGAGTTCTTGGTGGTTGGTGAAGCGAGAAAGGTCTCCTTGATTTGAATTTGTATGATGAGGTAGATTTTGGCCCGCTTCTTTCTTCTGTTGTCTCGTGGAAGTTTAAATGTTGATGCAGAGTCTGGCTTCTTTGTTGAGCTTATAATGTTGTATTCATGTTTGTGCGTCTCTTGATGTGGGGTTTCTGATTCTGGAAGAGGCAGTCTTCAGTTCAATTTGTGGGTTCTAATTATTGTTGGACTGACTTTAAGAAGATTAGAGATTTATTTTAATAATTGTTCGATTCTTTTTGGCGGCATTTTGTTGTTAGTTATTTAAACTATGCTCAAACAGATACTCAGCAAACTTCCACGAAAGTCGTCTAAATCGACTGAAAACAATCTTCATGGTGGAAAATCTACCACCAATGTAAGTTATGTTACTGGCTCAAGAAGCTGTGATTTAGGGGGCAACAAGTCTGGGAATTTGAATAATGCGCCTGCAGCAGCAAATAATTCTGCTTTATATGTGGGGAAAAACAGTGGTAGCAAGATTCAGCATGGTGTGAACTTGAAGGAGAATGGGAACTTGGGGTTGTCTTCATATGAGGGCCTGCCTGGATTCAGAGATGTTCCGAACTCTGAGAAGCAGAATTTGTTTATGAAAAAACTGAACTTGTGCTGTGTCGTATTTGATTTCATTGATCCAACAAAGAACCTCAAAGAAAAGGAGATCAAGCGGCAGACACTGTTGGAGCTGGTGGATTATGTAACCTTAGTTAGTGGGAAGTTTTCTGAAAGTGTAATGCAGGATGTAATAAAAATGGTGTCTGCAAATTTATTTAGGACGCCCACTGCTCAACCACATGAAAGCAAAGTTGTAGATGGTGTTGATTTGGAGGAAGAAGAACCTTCTATGGATCCTGCATGGCCTCACTTACAACTTGTATATGAGTTCTTCTTAAGGTTTGTGGCATCATCTGAGACAGATGCAAAATTGGCCAAAAGATATATAGATCAGTCTTTCATCCTCAAATTGCTTGACTTATTTGACTCTGAAGATCCAAGAGAAAGGGAATACTTGAAGACAATACTTCACCGCATCTATGGAAAATTTATGGTACATCGTCCATTCATCAGGAAAGCTATAAATAACATCTTTTATCAGTTTATTTTTGAGACTGAGAAGCACAATGGAATTGCTGAACTTTTAGAAATTTTAGGTAGTATCATTAATGGTTTTGCTCTGCCACTCAAAGAAGAACATAAAATGTTCCTTGTGCGTGCACTAATACCTTTGCATAAGCCACGATGCTTGGCAATGTACTGTCAGCCATTATCTTACTGTATCACGCAATTTGTGGAGAAAGACTGCAAACTTGCTGATACCGTAATCAGGGGTTTATTAAAGTACTGGCCTGTCACTAATAGTTCAAAGGAAGTCATATTTCTGAATGAGCTGGAAGAAGTTCTTGAAACAACTCAACTGTCAGAATTCCAACGCTGTATGATACCCCTCTTTCAGCAAATAGCTAGGTGTATCAACAGCCCACACTTTCAGGTAACATGTTGCATGATATTTGATTTTAAGTTCTTGTTCATTTGTCTTCCTTTTGTCATATGCTTCAACTAATTGACCAAAACATAAACTCCTGTTATATATACTTCAAGCTGCAATATAAATTTTTAAGATTGATTCCCTCAACAATCACGAGGCATATCGATATTTGTCAATCAGTTTGTCAATAAAGTGCTTTTTTCTTTGCTCTTACTTCTTTGGTAGCAACTCCAAATTTGAGGGTAATGTTGCAATATAAGGACATTTTCCATAACCATCTTATTCTTGCGTATTTCTCTTAGAACTTTCAGAATTTACCATTAGCTTTGGGAGTTTTTGACCCATGACTTGTCTTCGAGGTCACCAGAAACAACCTTTTCAAAAAGATTTGACCTATTTCTCTTACTAACTTCTTTCATTTGTCCTTCTTCCTAGAAAATATTGAACCAGAAAGAGGTGAAATTTCTTGATGCTCGTTTCTCTTATGGTGACACAAAATCTATGTGGTTCTTTGCACTGGGCCATTGATGGGAATAAACTTTAGTCAATTCATTTGCAATATTCTATTGGTTCAGTTCTCTGTATATAGCACTAGGTTTTTCTTCTACTTGTTTTCCACATAATAAACTGCTACTCTCAGATATTGAGTTGTGGTCTTGTTTTTAAGATTGATAATGGATCAACAAAATCCCATCATCATTAGCTTCCAATGGTGTGGTATTTCAGGTGGCTGAGAGAGCGCTGTTTTTGTGGAACAATGATGCCATTGAGAACTTGATCATACAAAACCGCAAGGCTATATTGCCAATTATCTTCCCTGCTCTGGAAAAAAATTCTAGAAATCACTGGAATCAAGCAGTTCGTAGCTTGACTTTGAATGTTCGCAAGATTTTCGAGGATCTTGATGCTGATCTTTTCAATGAATGCTTTCATAAGTTTCAAGAAGATGAAATAAAGGAAAATGAGAAGAAAGTGAGACGTGAAGCGATATGGAAACGTTTAGATGAGCTTGCTGCTGGAAAATCGGCACTTAGAAATTAGTTTTTCTGTGAAGGACTACCTCTTGACCACAGAAGTAGAGGTAACTCTTGTTGTATGTCAAACTGTCAATTATTTGATTGACATGGGATTCATTATATGCATTATGGTTTTCCGGAAGTCAGATGTTCCCGAGTAATCAAATTTCCTATTGCTGCAAGGTGCACTTGGTCCTTGCCAAACCCTATAAGATGTTGCTTTGTTGAGTTTTTAAAAGCTAGTCTTGTACATTGGATGCAAAAAGTAGTAGGAGAAGCAAGACCAGTAAAAATTTATGAAAATGTAATAGTGGATGGCTGGTTGCTTTGCGCTAGTGGTCTTCAGGGTTTAGATTGTAGCCCTTAAATCAACAAAGAAGCATCTCTTCCATCTACTTTTGAGGTGAAATTAGAGCTCTTGTGCTTACTAATCCCCCATTTACTTAAAACACAGTAGCATACCAACTACTGTCTTTTTGGTTTCAACTCCTTTGAAGTTCCCATTTGACGATGAGAATTCATAGGTTTATTTCCTTTACTTGCCTGTAACTGAAAACCAGAAGAAAGCAATGACTATTTAATTACGGCTAAAATGAACTTTAGCAAACCAACCTGGTCTTGATGCTAACCAGAGCTTCCAAATTTATGCTCGGAACACACAGAAAGTTCCCAAGAAAGCAAGTTTCATGCGTCCAAGATACAGATGGGGCACATCCATTTCTAAGTCGTGATTCTCACACCTACCCTCCAGTCTTCAATCTTGGTGTGTGTGTGTGTCATATTTTTGTAACTAATATAGAAATTGTAAGAAAAAGAAAATTTGTGATTCAAATTGACTCTAAGTAAAATCATCCACGAATCAAAAAGATAATTATATAAAAACATGTTGGTGTGAAAAATGAAAACGACTCGCCCGATTGATATAAATGGTGACGTTTTGGATCAAGTTTGGTGGTGAATCTATGTGTTAAAAAAAGGGGTCAAAATTACTTTGTAACATAAAGTTTTTATGGAAAATCTTTATACTACAATAAACTCTTATCTTCTCTTTTCTTTTCTAGTTTCTTTTACCAAAGCAATAGGAAAAATTGTTACTTTGAAGTTCTGCTTCCCTTTGAAGTCACTGCTTCATGTGAGTATCAAAGCATTATTTGTTTTCCTTCTCTTTTTATCATCTGGGTTTGCTTCATTTTGAATCGCTTTTGTTTTGCACAGTTCTGTTCTCCACTTAGATTTTTTCTTTCTCTGTTTGGACTCTTTTTCCCGTGTTCTGTTGGGTGTTGGATTTCGTTTACTAATGTTGTTTCGTTGATTTGGTTGGAACCGATATTCTATTAGCATCTGTTTCTCCATTCGCGAGCCCAGCGAGGAACTTCTGGTGCATATGATTTGTATGGGAAGTTCGATGCTTTTGCTTTTTTGGTTTCTGCATCTGGGTTGTTCAACTTAAAGTTAAAAAGGTGCTCGCTTTACGATGTTGGGTGTCTTATAGATGGATAGAAGAGAAGTATGTAATTTCGCTCATGCGTTTCTTTTCAAAACGAGAAGCCTCGTTTGATGCTTTCTGGGTTTCTGTTCGTTTCTGTAAAGGAGTGATTTGCCGTACCTTTGACATCAATTTGTTGCATCAGTTGATTTGATGTGGAATTTTTTCATTCGTTTCTGTCCTGTGATTGATAAGTGGAGACATTTTCCCTGTGACGATTAAATTCTGTCGGAGAGGAATCTTGATCCCGGGACAATTTATCAGGAATCGTGATCCTTGTATGTAATTATTGAGTCATGATCAAACAAATACTAGGTAGGCTTCCTCGGAAGCCTTCTAAAACATTGGACAATCGTGAATATGGGGGTTCATCGATTCCTTCGTCAAATACTTCTACTAGAGGCAATGATTTTAGTAGTAGTAGGTCCAATAGTTCTCCACCTGGCCCTGACTCTACACCACAAACAGGCTATAATCATGGAAATAAGCCTAACCAGGTTACAAATTTGAAAGAGAATGGAAATTCAGCGGCTGCTCCCTATGGAATATTGCCAGGATTTAGGGATGTTTCAAGCTCTGAGAAACAGAATTTGTTCATCAGAAAGCTGAATTTGTGTTGTGTGATCTTTGATTTCACTGACCCCAGTAAGAATTTGAAAGAAAAAGATATCAAAAGGCAGACATTGATTGAGCTGGTGGATTATGTTACTTCGGTGAATGCGAAATTCACTGAAACTGCCATTCAAGAGGCTGTAAAGATGGTGTCTATGAATTTGTTCAGATCATTTACACCACAATCCCGAGAAAACAAGGTTTTAGAAGCCTTTGATTTGGAAGAAGAGGAGCCCTCAATGGACCCAGCTTGGTCTCACTTGCAAATTGTATATGAATTCCTTTTGAGATTTGTCGCATCTCCTGAAACTGATGCAAAGCTGGCTAAGAGGTACATCGATCACTCTTTTGTCCTCAAGTTGTTAGATCTCTTTGATTCTGAGGATCCAAGGGAGAGAGAGTATCTAAAAACTATTCTACATCGCATTTATGGGAAGTTTATGGTGCATCGCCCTTTCATCCGGAAAGCTATCAACAACATCTTCTTCTGCTTTATTTTTGAAACTGAAAAATTCAATGGGATTGCTGAACTTCTTGAGGTTTTAGGCAGTATAATAAATGGCTTTGCATTGCCACTAAAAGAAGAACACAAGTTATTTCTTATTCGAACATTGATTCCTCTGCACAAACCAAAGTGCCTGCCTATGTATCATCAGCAGTTATCTTACTGCATCACACAGTTTGTGGAGAAAGACTGTAAGCTTGCTGATACTGTTATAATGGGGCTGTTGAAATCCTGGCCTATTACTAATAGCTCAAAGGAGGTCATGTTCCTAAGTGAGCTGGAGGAAGTGTTGGAGGCAACTCAACCAGCAGAATTTCAGAGATGTATGATGCCTCTGTTTCGTCAAATAGCACGCTGTCTGAACAGTTCACACTTTCAGGTAATGAACAATTGAGTGCTTGTCCTTCTCCAGCTGACCATTCTCTCTCACTATGTAGGAATCAAATTATTTTCGTGGATCATGCATTAAATGGTTCTATTTACTCATTTTTTATTTGAAATACAGACAGCTCAGCTTTTTCGAAAAGTGTTTTTTGCATTAGCTTTAGAAACTTATTTTGTTTCCTGCTTTTCTCTCCCTCATGGCTATTACTTCTTATACTGATATGTGCCATTACGTACTCTTCTCACCTCTTGTGTCACTGATGTGCAAGCATGGAGTACCTGCTTTTATGCTAGGAGTAGGTTGATGTTGAGTATTGTTGCAATTACCAGGTGGCGGGGTCAGAATGGATAATTTAGCAGCGAAAAAATTTGATATTTAAGAATGAATGAACACCTGGGAGTTATAACTGGTCCTAAACATGTATCTTTAGCTCTGGAGTAGGGGTTCATTTCTCTTTATCACTGTATGATATTAACTGTTGCAGCTTTTAGTTTATGCTATTTAAGCAGTTGTGATTTGGGACAGCAGAGATGTCCAAATGTGATGGTCTTTCTTAGGGATTGTGTTAGTTTTAGTTCGATATATCTTATTGTTTTGTTGGCAGTTCGCATTCTAATCTGAAATGTGGTAGGATCTTCCAATTTACATAATTGTTACTGGTTATGATAGCTGTCAGTGGCAGGCAGGTTTAAGTTTAACATATTGGTGTGCTGGCTTTGTTTTTTGACTAGAATTTACTGTTTTCTCTCTCTTTTTGGTGATTAGAAAGCATAGGCAAGGCAGCACCATGTCCAAGCTGCTTCTGAAGATTTATGCTTTTTACGTTTTTTATTTTTCTTTTTCGTTGCTACTGGTTGATCATGTAAACTGCAGCATAGTTCTAATTCGTGCCTCTGCAGGTGGCAGAAAGGGCTTTGTACTTGTGGAACAATGATCACATTGATAATTTAATCAGGCAGAACCACAAAGTTATACTGCCCATTATTTTCCCTGCACTGGAGAAAAATGGATGCCACCACTGGAGTAAGATTGTACAGAACTTGACTGCTAATGTCCGCAAGATCTTTGCAGATATTGATCCTGAGCTGTTTGAGGAATGCCTGCACCAGTTTAAAGAAAATGAAGCGAAGGCAGAAGAAACGAAACAGAAATACGAAGCCACATGGAAGCACTTGGAAGAGATTGCTACAACAAAAGCTACGAATTGATCTGCAAACTCCTCGATGATTTTAGTGGTTTAAGAGGCTCGCATTTGATGGGTCCACTTTCTATGTTGGTGTACTCTTTTAATTTTTTCCAGATTTTTGTTTTACTTGCCGCTGAGGTACTCTTACCAGCCATTTACAGCCATTTATCTTTCTCGTACTAGCAAGCTATTAGTCACAGGTAATCATGCAGTTTCTTGTGTAGTTGTTAAATTGTTGAATCATTCCATAAAATTACGTATAATATATGTTCTCTTGCAACTTTGAAACCTTCTATTAGTTGAATTTCTTACCTTACAGGCTTTAATTGTATGAGAATCTTGTGTTGTGGAATCAGTGTAGGATGTATAGAAGGAAGGATGGTATTTGTGTCGTGGAATCAACGTATAAAACTGTCGTCAGTTTTATTGAGCTGACGTAATTTTGGTTCACTCATTTTGTATCAATTCAGTTCCGAAATGTTTGGAATTTCGCTGGCCCTTGGTGAAATTGATCTCACAGGTCCTTGTCAGAAGACAAGGTAAAGATAAGGGTGCTAAAGAATGGAAAATATATAAATATATGAACTTCAAAAGCATATTTTTATTATTAAAATTTAATATTTATGCATAAGTAATTCAAGTCATAAGTTTATATATTCAACAAAATATTAATTAGCCATAGCAACAGTTAACCATATTTTGTAAATGTTAGCAATAATAAAATTACTAAAAATGGTAACAATAATAACAAATTAGCAATTGCATTAACAAATATTAAGAGAATTGCACTAACAAGCAATGTTGCGCATACCGTATCGGACTCGGTATCAGATTGGGTTTTGGTACGGTATTGTACCGGTACAGGTCAATATCGGGTATCATTTCGGATAATTTTTTAAATTTATAAAATAGTCCCCGAATTTTTTTAAAAATTTGCAAAATAGTCCATTGTCATATTATACAGTTTTACTATATATTTTTAACCCTGACTCTAAAAATCATAATAATAAATAATAATTAAAATTAAAATAAAATAACAATAATTTTCAAATATTTCACATATAAATAATAATCATAATTTTTAAGAAAAAAAGACAATCATCATTATACAAATATAAAATTAAAAACAATACAAAGTATTTAAAATATTACAATTTCAATTTTTATTATATAATAAATAATAATTACATCAAAACGTCCAATAAAAAGAACAATAAATATCCTTAACTCTCAAATTATTATAATTTACAACAAGAGTTCATGATAAGGAATCAATTAAGTAGAATTGAAACATGAAATAAAAACATATATTATTTAATTTACTATCAATTAAATATATTATATATTTAATTAATTAAAATTAATTATTACCAAAATTTTAAATATATTAATTAAATTTAATTTATAAAATTAATTTAATAAATATTAATAAATATAATTAAATTTAAAAGTATTTTAAAATATATGAATTTCAAATAAAATTTGATTTAATAATTAAAAATCTATA
This sequence comes from Erythroxylum echinodendron, assembly GCA_027575705.1. Taxonomy (NCBI): domain Eukaryota; kingdom Viridiplantae; phylum Streptophyta; class Magnoliopsida; order Malpighiales; family Erythroxylaceae; genus Erythroxylum; species Erythroxylum echinodendron. The sequence continues at coordinate 8,213,866 of JANZXR010000003.1, forward strand.
AAATAAATATTAGTTTATAAATAATAATGTTTAAATTATTTATTTTTAAAAATAAAAATTTTTATTATACTTTATTAGTTTATTAATAAATATTATATAAAAGATTAAAAGAAATTTAAATAAAATAATTTATTTTTAAGTTTAATTTAATGTATAATTATTATTAGTAATAAAAATGCTTATTTTATTTTAAAATTTAAAATAAAAAATCACAATAAAAGTTTAATTTATAATGAATTATAAAAACTTTGAAAAAAAGAGGGGGGAAGGGGGAGAGAGAGGAGGGAGATTTTTTTATAAAAAAATTGAAAATTTTGCAAAAAAGTCCCTATATTTTTCAAAATTTTCGATACCGGTCGGTATTGGCCGGTATTATAGGTACCGATCGGTATTGGCCGGTACCGACCGATATTTACATCTGGTACCAAAAACGTCGGTACCGTTCCGTTTTTCGGCCGGTACGGAACGGTACCCATAACAATGGGGTGGGGGTTTAGGTTAAAAATTTTTCATATTTGGAAAACAGTCCCTGCTTTTTTTAAAACTTATGGCATCAATCGATACACAAATATCGGCCGTTACCAAACGAAAACTTCCAATACCAAAGATCAATATCAAAAACCTTAATATTGTTCCGTTTTTCAACCGATACGGTACATTTCAAAATGGTATTTATACCATTGATATGTTATGGGAACTAAACCAGATCCTAATGCTACAATTGTGTTAAAATATATGAATTATGATTATCTCAAATAACATAGGACAATTAATATGATAATTATTGTTCGTAAGCTTCTTTTCACATTTGTTAAATAATAAGCCTTACTTCTTCCTTAACATATCAACCAATTAGGAGGAATTACTTGCAAACATGATACAATGCCTTATGCTGATCGAGAAAGAGAATTGATACAAAAAGAGTTGTTTGAATCTTATAGCCATATTTGCTTAACTTCTGATAATTGGACAAATATAGTATCAAAGGATGAATATACATGCATTGTTGCCCATTTTATTGATAACAAGTGGAATTTGAAGCAAGGATAATTCTTTTTAAGGCACTAAAATCTCTTTTTAATATATTTTCACTTATAAATGAAGTAGTATTTTTGTTTGACCTAATACTAAAGTTTTATCTTGCTACAAGTAGCTTATTATTTTATAATAAATAATTTTTTCAGGTTAGATGTTCTTGTTGCATTCTAAATCTTATTATGCAAGTATGACTAAAAATGATTGATAATTTTGTTGCTAAAATCTGAAATGGATTTAAATATTTGGATATGTTTATTCCAAAGCTTAAGAATTTATTTAAGATGTCTTTAAAAAGTTTTCGTTTTAATGGGACAAAGAAACCAAGGATTGATGTATGCATACGGTCGAATTCTACCAATATTATGATCAATCAAGCTTTACATTGTAAGGTTGATTATTTTTTGTTCTTTTGGTGATGGTGCAATAGAATGGACCCAACATATTTTGATTCACTGGGCAATAAAGATTTCGATATTTTTTCACTTACTAATGAGAAACGGTATAAAGTAAAAGCTCTTCACAAGTTGTTGAAAGTAATTTATGACGTAATATTACTCTTTTCTGGTTCTTAATATCCAACATCAAATGTTTACTTTAAAGGTGTACAAAATTTTTTTAAAAAATTAAAAGATATTACATAAACCCTTCTTTATTTATGAATAGTATACACTGAAATATAAATTTGTTTTGCATTTCATGTATTGAGTCAAAGAATTGGGCCACTTGTATAGGTCCAAAGAATAAGAAGTACAATTCAAATTTTAGAAGATATCTAGAGATGTCTTTATTTAGAAGTACCTCTTCAAATATCTAGACACTTTAGAGAAATATCTCCAATTATCTATTTGAAATATGTAGATACCTTATAGAAATATCTTAAGTCCAGAAACATTTTAAAAACTAGTAGTAGATATTAGTTATGTACAAGGACTTAAAAGTATAAACATGAGTCCTTCCCATTTTATAATGATAAGTTAAGATAATTTGAGTTGATTACTAGTTATAAGTGAGAGTTCCTCTTCTATTAAGAGTGTCTTTCACATTTTTAAGTTATTACTAAAGTTCTTATTGTGAATTTAAAAATTCTATCCTAGTTTTAGTAGAGTGTCTACTTTAAACTTTCTTTATCATCTTCGTTATATTCGTATGGTCAAAGATGAAAAGTGGCGTGGCTCTCCAAGTTCCACAATTCTCCAAGGAGATTATGACAATTAGAGTATTAAAATGAAGGCTTTTATTTAGAGCATACAATTTTGGGAGATTATAAAGAATGGCTATATTGAGCCAGAGGATGAGACTACTTTTTCTTAACCTCAAAACGATGTCTTAAAGGTTCAAGGACAAGAGATAAGAAAGCTCTCTTCCTCATCTTTCAAGTTATAGAAGATGATTTTTTAAGTTGATCTAAACCTCCAAGAAGTTCAAGGAAGCATAAAAGAAGTTTCAAGTATCATGTAAAGGAAAGGTGAAAGTAAAAATGGTACACCTCCAATCTTTAAGAAGTTATTTTGAAGCTTTACATATAAAAGAGAATGGAACTATAAGCGGTTAATTTACAAGAGTTATGGTTATAGTTAATCAAATGAGAAAGAATGGATAAATCATTACTAATATAAGAGTGATGGAGAAAATTCTTTGTTCTTTACTTCTAAAATTTGCATGTATTGTTCTAATTATTGAAGAAATAAATATTTGGAGATTATGACCATTGAACAATAAAAAGGTTCACTTAAAGCCTAAAGAGGAAGTAAGAGGTCTTGGAGCATATTCTTTAAACCAAGATTACTTTGAATGAGAGGGAAAGAAAATTTAACACCTAAAGAGCTCAAAGAGCAAGAAGTTAAAATGAAAGACATAAAATTCAAATATGGGGAGGCTTTAAACTATCGAACAATATAATAAAAGATCTAAGAAATATATCGACAAGAAGGCATGGAAGAGTAAGTGTGCTAAGAAATGATGGAGGCCAAAGGTATAGAAAATCTTAAGTTGAATATTTTAATTATCAAAAAATTGACTATTTCGCTTTAAATGTAAAAATGCTTCTAACAATGTCGAAGAGAAAGTTCACTATGTGAGGAGGAGAAGTAAGAAGACTCCACTATATTGTTCGCTTACAAAGGAGAACAAGGTATGGAAAAGAGCACTTAGTGCTTGAACACTGATGTTAGTAACTATTTATATGGGAGTAAAGATATGTTCGTGGAGCTTGATAAGTTTATAAGTGGCAACACTACATTTGGAGATGTATCCAAGATACCTCTCAAAGGAAAAGATAACATCTTAATCCGTAGGAAGGCATGAGTTTATTTCAAATGTATATTATGTTCAAAATATTAAACATAATATTATATGTTTGGGTTAACTCTTAAAGAAAGGTTGTGATATTTGAATTAAAGATAATAGTCTTTCGATAGGAGATCAAAGAAATAACTTGATAGCCAAAATGTCAATGATATAAAGTAGAACATTTTTAATTAACATCCAAATTTTATGTGATAAATATCTTCAAGATTGCATCAAAGACCCTTCTTAGCTTTGGAACCTAAGAATTGGGCATTTAAATTTTGAGCATTAAAGTTGTTAAGTGAGAAATGAATGGTAAAAGGATTACTTTCCATCGATTATCCGAATCAATTATATAAGGGGTACTTACTTGGAAAGCATTTCAAAGGAGGCCACTGTAAGAGCTAAGGAGCTACTATAACTCATATATATCGACATATAAATGGTCTAATTTCACCTTACTCCTTTGGTAAGAATATATACTTCCTTCTCTTTATTAATGATGTAATAAAGACTCGTGTCTAATTTTTTAAGGAGAAAATGAAGATATCTTGTTATTTTACAAGGTTTAAGGCACTTATTAAGAAATAAAATGAATGTGTGATTAAGGCTTTAAGATCCAATAGAGGAGGAGAATCCATATAAAGAGAGTTCAATAAATTTTTTAAAGAGCATATAATTTGTTGTCCTTTAATAATTTCTATATCTTCTCAATAAAATGGAGTAGTAGAGAAAAAGAATACGATCATTATTAAAACAGCTCAAAGAATATTGAAAAATAAAAGGATGTAAAAAGAGTTTTGGGTTGAAGTCATGGAATGTAAGGTCTATTTATCCAACCTCTCACGAACAAGTAATGTACAAAGAAGAACACCACAAGAGGCATGAAGTAGATGTAAACCTAGCATTGCCCAATTGAAGGTATTTGGAAGCATAGTTTATGTCAACGCACCAGATGAAAGAACAAAATTTGACGAAAAGAGTGCAAATTTTGTGTTTATTACTTATGATGAAAGCTCAGAAGGCTATGAGTTTTACAATCTAAGTAATGTTAAAGTATTAATTAGTACATATGTAAAGTTTGACGAAGAAGATACATGTAAATGGGATGTCCAAGATGGCTGTAAGCAAGAAGACAAATAAGTGAAGAAGCACAAGAGGGCTATGAAAAAACAAAAGAGATTTATAAGGCATAATTGAGGTAAAAGACTCAAAATGACTTGACTTTATTTTGTCGCTTTACCAATTATGAATAAATAGATTTTGAAAAAGTGGCCTAATATAAGAAATGGAGAAATACTATGAATGGTAAGATTAATGCTATTATAAAAAAAATACCATATGGGAGATTACAACACTTTCAACGTGGCAAAAGATAATTGGAGTAAAGTGGGTTTATAAGGCAAAAAGAATGTTGAAGGAGAGGTAGAAAGATACAAGGCAAGGCCAGTAATAAAAAACAATAAGTAAAAAGTCAGCATTGATTATAAACAGGTATTTATGCCTGATATTTGTTTATAATCTATTAGATTAATTATTTATTTAGCAACCTAAATGTGGCACCCCATTATCCTAGGGTACGCGCCGGAACACCCGTAGGTCGTTCCGACACATATCCTAAGATAACGGAGCGCTACGTACAATCACTAAGGAACTCCACATGGCATCACATACATT
>JANZXR010000003.1:8218966-8235473 GCA_027575705.1 Erythroxylum echinodendron
CTTGCCACATGTCACACTCTAAAGTCCTTACTTAGTTTCTTTCCAATACAATTCCAATTTCTACTCCAATTTCTCCCTAAATTTCCAATGACTCAAATTAATAATTCTCCAACTCATTTATCTTAATTTCCAGTGCCATTGGACAGTCATTTCCACTACCGATAAACAATCAGTCTGCCATTTGGCATTTTTCCTAGTCCAAAAATTACCCCGAAATTTCCAGAAAATAATTTCTAAAATTCTCCAAAAATTGGAAAATAAAAAATGACCCTCTCCAACACAATTTTTCTATACACACAAATCACATTTATTATTATTATTTTTTTATATATCACTTACATTTATTAACAAATATATCGGGAAATGTCATGAATGCATGTACAGTCATTTACATGTGCAAAATTTACTATTCACGGGTATGTGTATACATGAACAAGTCAAGACAATTCTAAGCACTCATAACCCATTCCAAATTACTATTTTACCCTTCCCATTGGTGATGGGATGTTACATTTGCAATATTTTTAACTGAAAAAAAAGATAGTCTAAATCCACATCTGATACATTATCAAGAAAAAAATTAGTTGTAAAATTACTGTAATATTCTCTTAATTCATTATCATCTAACGACTTCAACTTTTTCGAATCAAATAAGAATTTAAAAAATATTTTTAAATATCGTTAATTGTTCAAATTTATTCTTCAACGAAACAATTGTCGTATTTACAACAACTAGAAGTGCTAAAAGAGAAGTGAGCCATTATCTATGACAGCTAAAGATTTGATAAAGCAATGCATGTACACTTTCTTTTAAGTATCAAATATTACGAAAATGTCATAATAATTATCTTTTTTTTTTTCAATTTTCAAGTATATACTTTTAGACAAACGCTCATCAATTCTAGTATAGTTACTAGTGGAGTCCACCACAACTTATTTCTAGATGAGATCTTATCTTACTCATTTAAAAGTTTAAATTTTTTTAAAAATTCATCTTAAAAAAATCATCAACCTTTCATGAGAGTCATCATAAACTTTTTATTAAAAGATGGAGTTTAAACGAAAAGTCAAATATTGAAATTCCAATTATATATTAGGATCAAATATTATTATATTGATAAAATATATCATTGTTAATAAAGATGTTTGCATATATATCTAGTAAATTGATCTCAAATTTTTCTTTAACTTACTTAAATGTGCACATTCAAAATAAATGCAAATAAAAAAAGAGAAATATAAAAAGAACATGTTATTTTGTTCTCCTTAACGATATTGAAATGAAATCGTTAGAATGCCCAATTGATAGTTAAAACCGAACTCCTTTTTAACTCTATTAAACAAATATTGAAATTCAGAATAAGAAACTCAATTACAAATTTTTTCTTTTAAGTTTCTACAAGGTAAAGTGCCAATAAATCTTTTGGTATATATAAATATCTTGAAGTAAATTTATTGTTTTTTCAAATTCTACCCCTTTTAATAAATATATTTATTAAATTTTAAATTTTTTTCTCTTTTAATAAAAAGATTATTAAATTTTAATAATAAACTCTTTTAATGAGTGAACCTTCTAAAAATATAGGCATTAGGCAAGTGCCCTTCTTGCCTTTGCTCAAAGTCAGCACTGGATCGACTCATTTGCAACTGAATTCCTTGGGGTTGATTCATAAAATATACAATAAAGTTTCTTTTTATCAAGATTTCAAAAATTCTCATATTTTATATTTATACCAAAGTAATCTTTGTAGAAAATTAGAATGACATACTAATTATGATAAAGAAATGTAATTATAAAATTATGACATACTTTATATTTTCATAGTTCTAAATAAATATATCTCTAAATTCGAAGTAGAATTAAGTCGATGTTAAATTAAAGTTAATTTATAACATACAAAATAAATGCACTGAAAAAATATTATTTGTAAAAAATTGAGATACAATATAATAAATGTAGACATACAATATAACTATTCTAAATAAAAATGTTATAAATAAATATAATTTAAAGTGTAACATAAAAAAAATTCTTCTCAGAAATTTATCAATATTTATTAAATATATGTATTAATGATTAAATTATGAGTTAATTACAAAAAAGCTTAAACTTTGCTCAATTTTGTATTTATAGCCTGAACTTTAAAAAATGACAATAAAAATACTCAAATATTCAATTTTTTTAATTCTAGCTCGACGTTAGTTTTTTCATTAAGTTTGCTGACGTGGTTTGTCACGTGTTCCAGAAATCTTAATTATTAATACAAGTTAGTCAAGTTTAATACAACAAATGAAGATTAATTAAACGACATCGTTTAATCATATAACTAAAACGACGTCTTTAAAAAGAAAATTTCGATATCAGTTTATGTAGCCTCGACGTGACTGACTGTAATGTAAGAGTAAAATGAGTTTGATGTGATGCAAGAAGTGTTGAGAAGTTCAGGAGAATAAACTAAAAAGGAAAAGCTTTCTAGAAAGGTGCGCTGCATTGTGAGAGTAGCTTGGGGCGTTGGGAGAACAAACTGAAAACTAAAAACGAAGGGCGAGGGTCGAGAGAACAAACTAAAAATGAAGAATAAGGGCATCGAGTTGCGTAAACTGATTTAGAGATTTCATTTTTAAACGACGACGTTGTTTTAGTTATGTGATTAAAGGATGTCATTTCATTAATCTTCATTTGTTGTGTTAATTTTGATTTACGTGTATTAGTATTTAGGATTTTTAGAACACGTGATAAACTGCGTCAGCAAACTTAACGAAGAGACTAACGTCAGGCTAAAGTTGAAAAAAAAGAAAGTTTGAGTATTTTATTGCTACCTTTTGAAGTTCGGGCTATAATTGCAAAATTGAGCAAAGTTTAATATTTTTTTTGAAGTTAACCCTAAAATTATTATAATTATTCTTTACATATAAATGCTATAGAAAAAAGTAAATTCAATTATACATTTTTGTAAACTGAGTGACAAGTGTATTATATTTTTTGAGTAGTTCCTGTAAATTTACAAAATAGTATTTTCAAACTTTTTTCATATATTTTCAAAAAAAATATTGTAATTAATAATTATAAGTTTTTTAGTGATTTTGATCTCTTTCTTTATACTATTTGCATCTTTACAACTTAATAAAGCATTTTTTTAAATGTTTTTATGTAAAAAGTGAAAAGTTTTATTTATATCATATTTATTATTATATAACTACTTATATATTTATTTATTATCAATTACATGTTGTCAAAACATAATTGATATTGATTCATTTTCTTATAATTTTTAAGAAGGATGCTAATGGAAAAATTAAGGCTGAGTCATGTTATCAAATAGCTAGAACACATCTGTAATTACTTGAGATGAGCCTAAGATTCTAATAGTTGTCGATGTTAAACACAACAGATAGAATTATTTTGGATGTTTTAAATTATAAGTACAGTATTTCAAATTTCATTTTAAAACATTATATAACTTACAAAAGTGTAAAGTATATTAATTTATTATATAATTAAAGATCTTCAGCATGTTGCATTTGCATATGTTAGGTAACTTATGGGAGTGGACACTTGTTAAATCCACTAGCCATTTGTCCTGATTCTAGTTTGAATAAGTCTTAGTTGAGTTGATGGGAGTGGACACTTATTAACTCCACTAGTCGCTTATCTGATTCTAGTTTGAATAAGTCTTAGTGAGTTGTTATTTGAATTTTGAATTAGTCAATGTTACTGTTATTGTTCCTGATATGTAGTTGCTGAAATATTAGAGAGTGGTTGAACTATTCCTCTATTTATTGTCAACGAATCAGACGAATAAAAGGGGAGCATTCTTTCATTCACCAAACTAGCTCTTTGAGTTCTTTAGGAAGTTTTGGTTCCCTCAAAGTTACTAGATATTGATTATTTTGTTCTTCATCTACTCCTTATTTTTATTTCCAGTTAATCAAAATTGGGAAGCATAAGCAATATCAATTTAAGCCAGATCCTTCTTCTCTTAACTGACCAATCACAAGATCTCACGCACAAGACAACTTTAGAGATCTCACGAACATGACAGCTTAGTATCAAAGACAGGCATGGAGAAGCAACGATTGGGATGACTAGAGCATGAAGTTACCACTCTCTCAGCAGGGCAGGAAAATATTCTAAAGGAGATGCAGGAGATGTTTGCTGCAATCAATGCTTGTTTGGATGTTATCTCTGCAAATAAAATTAGGTAGCAGAAAGCTCCTATGGCTAAACCTAAAATAATGAAGGGTGGCAAAATAGTCATGCACCAACTAACCGTGAAGGTTCTTCCAACAATGCCTACATGCCTAAGTTGGTGAAATTGGATTTTCCTCGATGTAGCGAATAAGAGGACCCATGGATTTGCAGAGCTGAACAATTTTTTAAATTCCACAAGACACCAGAAAAGGAGAGAGTGTCACTGGCTTTATTCAACCTAGAAAATGAGACACAATTGTGGTTCCAACTCATCAAGAACGAGATACGACAAATGGAATGGGAGGATTTCAAGCAAAGTTTGCATGATAGGTTTGGTCCCACACAATATCAAGACTTTTTTGATGACTTAACTAAGTTGCAACAATCTAGTTCTATAAGAGACTACTAGGCACAATTTGAGAAGCTTCTTATTCGAGTAGAACGACTTTCACCTAGACAACAAGTTAGTTGTTTTATGAGTGGCTTAAAAGAGAGTATCAAAACTGATGTTCACATTTGCAAATCTACATCTCTTTCTGTAGCAATTGGCCTAGCGAGATTGTATAAGGCAAAAAATAATTCTGTTCGTCGTAGTACTCAAACTAAGTCACCAAAGGCAAACCTAATTTCTTCAACCATGCGACAGGATACTACTATGTCAATTAAAAAGTTAACTCCAGTTGAGCTTAAGGAAAGAAGAGAAAAAGGATTATGCTTTAATTGCAATGAGACATTCAGCCTCAGACATAGTTGCAAAAAGTTGTTCCTTATTGAAGGGAAATAGTCTAATGATGAAGATGAAGATGTGGATATTGATATAAGATTGAAGAAAATCAACAGATAGAGACACCAAAGATTTCAGTCAATGTTATTTATAGTGCTAGAGCTCTGCAAACAATGAAGGTTTATGGTCAATTAGCCCAACGAAAAAATATTATCCTAATAGACTCTGGCAATACCCACAATTTCTTGGATAGTAAGGTTGTAGGAAGATTGGGGATCATACCTAATGTAAAAGAAAAGTTTGCTGTTACAGTGGCCAATGGTGAGAAAATTGCTAGTATGGGACGCTGTAATGAGGTAAGTTTAATGATTCAAGGTAACTTAATTATTGCAAATTTTTATTTAATCTCCTTAGTGTGTTATGATGCTGTCTTGGAGCTTAATGTTTGAGTACACTAGGCCCAGTTTTATGGGATTTCTCTCAATTATCAATGCAATTTGAGACAGGAAAAAAGATCACTCTCACAGGGCTGGAAACTTTAATTAATAAACTAATGGATGAGATGGAAATGATCAAGGAAACAAAAAAGAATGAGGAAGGGATCATCATGTAGATAAATTCCATTTCCATACTGGCATTAGGTGCATGTGACTTTTGTTTTAATTTGAGTTTAAATAACCTAGAATTGAAGTCTTTTTTACAGTCTTATCAAGATATTTTTGAAGAGCCTCAAGGCTTACCTCCACCATGAAGCCATAATCACAAAAATATCCTAAAACAAGGATGTGAATCAATTTGTGCACGACCATACCGATATCCTCATTACCAAAAAAATGAAATTAAAAAACTGGTGAAAGAAATGTTGATGTCTAGCATCATACATCCAAACCAGAGCCCATACTCATCTCATGTTTTGCTAGTTAGAAAGTATGACAGTTCTTGGAAGTTCTATGTCGACTATCGAGCAGTTAACTAGGTCACCATTAAATAAAAGTTTCCTATCCCCCTTATTGATGAACTACTGGATGAGCTATGAGCTATAAGGTGCTAAGTTTTTCACAAAACTAGATTTGAGAATGGGTTACTACCAGACACGAATGTAGAATCAAGACATCCCAAAGATTGCTTTTTGGACTCACCATGGACATTATGAGTTGACAGTAATGCCATTCGGGTTGACAAATGCCCCCTCTACTTTCCAATTGCTAATGAATGGGGTATTTAAACCTTACCTCTGAAAATTTATTCTAGTATGTTTTGATGATATTTTGATTTATAGCAAGACTTAGAAAGAGCATATGAGACATATTGAGAAAACTTTTAATATTTTAAGAACTCACTAGTTGTTTGTTGAAAAGGAAAAGTGTACCTTTTCTCATAGGAAGTGAAATATTTGGGGCATATAATTTCCAACGATGGCGTTGCTGTTGATTCAAATAAAATTTATGCAATTCAAGATTGTCCAAGACTAAAAACTACCAATTAATTGCGAGGCTTCCTTGGACTAACCGGGTACTATTGAAAATTTATTATGAATTACAGGAAGGTGGAGGCTTCATTAACAATTACTAAAAAAGGAAAATGCTTATGAAATTCTAAAGCAGAAGAAACTTTTGCATCATTTAAACAAGTGATGACGCAAGTGTGGGTGTTGGCTCTTCCTAATTTCAATCAACCATTTGAAGTTGAATGTGATGCATCTGGAATCAGTGTAGGCGACATTCTTATGCAAAAAAAGAGACCAACTAGTTTCTACAGCCATGCCTTATAAGGTAGAAAGTTACAACTATCAACTTATGATAAAGAAATGTTAACACTAATCCTTGCAATTAAAAAATGGAGGCCGTATTTGATGGGGAGACAATTCATTTTTCACACTGATCAAAGAAGTTTGAAGCACTTATGGGAGCAAAGGATTGCCACTCTAGCTCAAGAAAAGTGGTTTGCCAAATTAATGGGGTATGAATTTTGTCATAGAATATAAGAAAGGTAAAGATAATTGTGTAGTAGATGCGTTGTCCCGAATTAATGAAAAAGAGTTTATGGCTATCTCAACACCAATTCCAAGTTGGCTGACATAGATAAATGAGGAAGTCTAAAGCAATCCAAAATTGCAAGAATTAGTTAAACTCTGTCAACAAGGAGAGGTCGTGGGTCCATGGGAATATAAGGAAGGAATTCTTTACTTTAAGAATAGAATTTATTTACCAATTGATTCCCTGTTAATTGCTATTATTGTCAAGGAAATGCATTCCAGCACTCATGAAGGGTACCATAAAAATATTTGAGTAAGATCTGTATTTTATTGACAGGGCATAAGAAAAAGGCTCCTTGAAGTTATACGAGGTTGTGAAACCTGTCAGAGAAATAAAACATAAAATATTAAGCCAATTCCAATTCAGGTTTGATCATATATTTTAATCGATTTTATGGAGGGTCTTCCTAAGTCAAAAGGAAAGTCATTCATTTATGTAGTTGATTGTCTTTTAAAATTTGCTCATTTCATTCCTATTTCTCATCTTTACTCTGCTGTAACCGTGACACAAGTATTTTTTGAGCAAATATTCAAGTTGTACGGAATGCCTAAAATTATAGTATGTAATAGAGATCCCACTTTCACCAGTATATTTTGGAAGGAGTCATTCAATTTATAGGGGATTAACTTCAATTTCAGCTCATCATACCACCCCTAAGCTAACGAACAAACAGAAGCAGTCAACCTAATATTGGAGATGTACCTTCGTTGTTTTAGTAGCCATAAGCCACATGAGTGGGTCAAGTGGATTCCTTATGCTGCTTATTGCTATAAAATCAATATCCATTCTTTTATAAAAAAGACACCATATGGGTTATTTATGGGAGGCCTCCTCCTTCACTTTTAACATACTACTAGGCACTGCAAAAGTAGAAGCTGCGGATCAAGAATTGCGAGCTCGAGATACGATTTTAAAGAAGCTTAGAGATCATCTAGCCTTAGCTCAACAATGTATGAAGAAATTCTATGATGCTCAAAGAAGTGAGAGAAGTTTTGACATTAGAGATTTTGTTTACTTGAGATTGCAACCATATAGGAAAATGTCCTTGGCTATCTGCAGGAACCTTAAGTTGTCACCATGATATTATGGCTCTTTTGAAGTTGTTGGAATATTTGGTCCTATAGCCTATAAGTTAAAGTTTCCAGAAGACTCTAAACTTCACCGGGCGTTTCACGTGTCTTGGCTTAAAAAGACAATTGGAGCTAATGTGAAGGTTCAAAAAGATTTGCCAATCATGACGACAAATGAAGAGTCCCTTACTGCTGTTCCTCATGCTATTCTTGAAAAGAGAAGAAATAGAAACAAAGAAGAGGTTTTAGTTAATTGGCAAGGTCTTTCTCCAGCGGAAGTAACTTTGGAGGATTATCAAGAACTACAGATTCGTTTTCCTGAATTCTTCCTTGACGACAAGGAAAAAATCTAGGGGGAGGAATGTCAGGTAACTTGTGAGAGTGGACACTTGTTAAATCCACTAGCCAGATGTCCTGGTTCTAGTTTTAATAAGTCTTAGTTTAGTTGATAGGAGTGGACACCTGCTAACTCCACTAACCACTTATCTGATTTTAGTTTGAATAAGTCTTAGTGAGTTGTTATTTGAATTTTGAATTAGTCAATGTTACTGTTATTGTTCCTGATATATAGTTGCTAAAATATTGAAGAGTGGTTGAGCTATTTCCCTATTTACTGCCAATGAATTGGATGAATAAAGGGGGAGCATTCTTGCATTCACTAAACTACCTCTTTGAGTTCCTTAAGAAGTTTTGGTTCCCTCGAAGTAACCAACTATTGCTTATTTTGTTCTTTAGCTACCCCTTATTTCTATTTCCAATTAATCAAAATTGGGAAGTATAAGCAATATCAATTTAAGAGAGATCCTTCTTTTCTTAACCGACCAATCATAAGATCTCACGCACAAGACAACTTTAGATCTCACGCACACGATAGTATATCAATTCAAAAGAATAAAATTTCTTATTATTAGAATTTATAATCTAACACAAAAATATGTACTTTTAAAAATCGAAATATTTAGTGTTACAAATAAAAATTGAAATATATTTGATATTTTACTTATACTTCATAATATTAAAAAAAAAACCAGTTTCATATGTTAAAGAGCTTCATTCTTCCGTAACTTCCTTTGTGTGGTAACAATTCTGGTTCCTAATTATGGACAGGTTGGCAATCACAACCCTTACGCAACTCTCTTTCTTGTAACCATATCTCTTCTAATCCCACAATTTACATTAGAAGCGCTTACAGTGATTAGAAATTAAATATATAAACTAAGGCTAAAATGTTGTCATTAGTGTATTGGGAACTTGCAAGACAGGAAATGAATCAACACGTTTACTTAATTCTCCACTTCTACTTCACCACCATGCGATCAATAAATGCCAATGGTCAATGTGACATTCAGGGACAAATGATCTTATCTTGTCAGGTCGCAGACGTGATATGATAAACTAATATGAAGAGCATAGATAATATACTAAAATCGTTGACTCCATAGTTTCGGCGTTGATCTACACACACATGAACATGACATAACTTTGATTTATTCAGACACGGTTTGCGTGAACGCGAAAAAAGATGTCGAGCACTCGTTATACTGCTGGTATTGCCTGCATAAAAATTACTATTGTGCATTTAAAGCACTTGTAATTAACTTTGTTCACTAATTAGTAGTCTAATAACTATACTACGAGACAATATTGCTATCATATCAAACCTTAAGTTGGCAAAAAATTAAAAAATTTAATTAGTTTGGCCGATTTAATTATGGAAACTTTGAACAGTTTTTTTAGTTCGGTTTTTAATTTTTCAGTTCGATTTACTTTAATAACTCTTGTTATTAAAAACTGATCAATTTATTAATTAATTGGACAATTTTTATAAATTAATAAGTTCTTATAAATCAAAATAAATAAATTATTATTCATTTAATAATTTTTAATTAAACTTTAAATTTTTATAAATTAGGCCAATCTCTTTCAATCATATTTTAAAATTTTAATTTTATTTAATCTTTAGTCGATTTTTCGACTGTTTAATACTAGTTGAATTTTGCAAAATTTAAACCTTTTATTTTATAGGTTTAACTTTTAATCTAATTTTTAAAAAATTGATATAGATAATTAACGTTGCCAAAAAAAATATGAATACAACAAGGAAAACAAAAGGATTGGCATAAATAACCCTTACCATCAAAATGAGTTGGACAATAATATTTTTAATTTACAATTACGAATTAAAATCTTTAACTAATTCTATATGTCAACTGAGAGGATAAAATCTTAATGAGAACAAAATTAATTGCCTCTGCAGATCTTTTTAATAATTACAAACTTTTCACTATATTTTGCATTGAAGGAACCTTACAATATTGCAAACAAAATAAAAATAAGTTGATGATAATATATATTACATCATTTTGGTGCATGAAAACCAAACTTGTTACAATAAGATAGATGAACTAAGGCAACAAAACGCTAAACTATATGATTTGTAACACAATTATATATAGAACCAAAGGCCAGCTTAGGCTAAGCCCAATTCATTCAAATGCGTAAAGGCACTGATCAACTTGCAGTCAGGGGTTAGACTTGGTGACGCTATGTGAGCTATGAACTCGCTGTCCTTTTCGAACAATTCCATGTCTTCTTTTCCAAAGTTAATCCATGCCTCAATACCGTCACCTTCTTTCGTGTCCATGAACGTGATGTAGTTCCTAAAAGTCAAGCGAGCTGATCCTACCCACACTGGTTTTCCCCATCCAAAGTCAGCTTCACGCACTGGAAATCTGCACAAACTTGAAAAGGCAAACGGAACAACATTTCCACTTATCATCTTTTCACCTTTATCTTTCATATCATTCAAGTAGGAACCGTTTTGAAGTTTCTTGACATGCTCAGCGTTAACGTTTCTGATCGCATCTCTAATCTGGTTTATGAACCCAAAAGCTTCATCTTTAGTGTCTGCGGTGGACATAACTGATGCTATGTTACAGATATTGCCAAAATGTTCCTCAGAGATGGGTGGGTTGAATCGGGTACGCAAGTTTACTGCATGAATCACCATGAAGATCTTATCTGAAGCATATTCAGTGCCTCCAATGGCTGCTTTGAATCTGCTCCATATGAAAGTTGACAAGGCCTCGACTCTAGATGGATATCTGGTATTCAATTTGTTGGTTCTGTCACAATATTTGGCTCTGAGTGCTTCGATATTGGCTGCATCGAACACAAACCTTTTAGTGACGATATCATCTTTGACAATTCCTGTCGAAGTTTGATAACCAGATATGTTTATTGGTGGAAAGATCTTAGCAGAATCGAAACATGGGACTTTTATGCTGTTGTCTCCACGAGCAATAGCAGCCCAACTGTTGATGAACATGAAGAAAGACAAAGCGTCTCCGATCTTATGTGACATGGCAAAACCGATGGCCATAGCTCCACACTCGAAGAAGGTGACTTGAAATACGGCAGCCAAGTCATTAACATCGTCAAGCTCAAATGGAAGGAACTTGTTGTGGTCAGCAGGATTCGGGTTCCGAAGGAAGTCAGAAAGCCTGCAGTTGGCCTGAGCTTGGAAAAAAGGGGCGCCTATGTCGGAGCAGTCGATATAACTGTTGTCTTTTACACGTCCAGCAAGAGGATAGAATAGTGATAAAGCCTTTGCAAGTGATTTCTTAACTATGTTGCATCTTTCAAAGTTGGTAGAATTGGTTGTTTCAGGGTAGAAAAGAAGCCAAGGCATGAGCACAGGGACCATCATTTGATCAAGGTATGAGAGTTGGCAATGGCGGAGATGATCTGGGGTTGGCGAAGAAGGTTTGATTAGATCTTTGGAGATCACTTTTACTTCGAGCTCCATCTTCATCTTGATAGGAAGACAAGAACAGAAACTATAGTTTTAGTGACAGTAGGAGGGATATTTTTAAGAGACAGACTTTGATGATGTTTTATTGCATTGCGGTGTCCATTTATATAGGCATGAGACGGTGAAGCGTGTGGCTTATTTTCTGAGTATTATATGGAACACCTACCCTAATTGAAATTATATAATGAGTTACTTGTATCAAGACAAGATTGTCATGTCTCCATTGACATTATGCTACACTGTCTCCACTCACACTACGAGGTTTCACAATCCGCGAATCTCTCTCGGTGATGCTTACACGTTATAAGCTTGATGCGCACTATCCGTATAAATTTGGAGATATTTAAATCTTCATTAAAATCAGTACATGAAATAATCCTTACCGCAACAGCCTCAATTTGGTAATATAGAGTTGGAATAACTAATTAAAATTTATACAATTAATCAGTAACATATATGATAGTTTTGCTAGACTATACTTTTCAACGATGTTTTAAAAACCGAACTAATTTGATTAGTTTGACAGTGAAAACTTTAAACCGGCTAATTTTTTGGTTTGATTTAGTTTAATAATTTTTGTTGTTAAAAATGAATTAATTTATTAATTGATCATTCGTAAACTACTTAATTTTTATTTAACAGTATCTTTTTTAATTAAACTTTAATTTTTTTATAAGTAAGGGTAATTTTTCAATCATGTTTTAAATTATTTAATTATATTCAATCTTAATCAATTTTACGACAGTTTAATACCCATTAAACCTTTTAAATCTTAAACCTTTTAAATCTTATCGATTTAACTTTCGGTATTCAGTGATGCTACTTCAAAGGAGGTAGTATTAAAAACAAATTTCCATAGTTCAACCAATAGTTAAATCCTTTATATTTTTAATTAATAAAATATTTGAAAATATTGTCTTTTATTATGATCTAACTTAAGTTTCAAAATGTAAATTATTGACAATTATGACAATTGCTAATGATATAAGTGTCAACATACGTACTACATATTTATGTACAAAGCTTTCTGTTTTGCGAGAGTCAGAAGAAGATTATCAATATACACAATTTTTCTTTTGTAATTTTTTTACAAAGAAACTATTTCTTTAATATAAGTGTAATTACAAAAATTACGATAAATTATGATAATGATTCAAATTATAATCATAGTATTGCAATTTTAATTACTATTATAAACTGCAATGAAATCGTGAATCCAATTTATGATGAAATTATTTATACTCCTTAACAACTGAAAATACATTGAGATACAAATGAACATCACTCTCAACTTAACTCACAAATGTCTAAGCCACAAATGAAAACTCACTCTCAACTTAACTCACAAATGTCGTGGCCATAAATGAACATCACTCTCAGTGTAATTATGCTCCTATCATGTACGTACCGGTCCTCACCTACTCCTTTTGCTTTAGAAATTTCTTTATAAATAAATTATGTTTGTCGTTTGAACACAGTTCTTGATCAGTTGAACTGTATAATCGTACTTTTGCTCCATCAAATTGTAAAAATACTCATTACTTGACCACCACCATTGGAAAGCGGTGTAAACGCTTGTTTTAAACATTCAATCTGGAGGCCTTAACTTGTCTTTTATTAAAAGTAAACTCAAACAATACAACTTCCACGCTCAAAGGCGGGAATGGGGACAAGTCCAATATATATATTTGAGAACGTTCTACTCTTCAATGGAATGGGAAAAACCCAAGAAGTTTCAATCCAATGGCCTGAGTCAGAGGGGCCGTATACATACAGCTTTAAGAAATTTATCGGCCACTTGTATGTCTAGTGGGGTGGATTGAAATATGTCCACAATCTTATCGAGAGGTTGTATGGAAAAATAACAGAAAAGCAATTGAAGGTTCCACTTTATCTATAATGTATTAATTAATGTGGACTTTGCAGTTTTCTTATCACTTCAAACATCGACTTTTTGGGGTTTGGAAAAGATATGATGAAGTGACTCTACTTACCAAAGAAGTCAACTTGCAAAATATAGAATAATTTGGACTGCTTGTGATTGATTGTACTAGGGGAAAACGTTAACGCTAGATGAATCCCATGGTATCATTATAAAATTACTTTGCACATTTATCAAGTTTTGAATTCTATATATAGGAATAAATTAGAACTTACACTTATATAATGCTTTAAGGAAGTTTTTATAATCCAAAATTAGAATATAATAATCTTGTCTAAGATTTCTTGTCACTAATTTTTACGTTAAATTATTTAATGGTAAGCATTTTTATCTCTCTAATAATCATACTAATATTACATCCCTAGTAATTAGGGGTAATTTTACGTATAATTAAACTTTTTCAAATTCTTCACTTCAACAAGATTTCTCTTAAATATTGTTGTTGTCGTCGGCAGTATCGTTTTATTAAATTCTATTATCATCTTTTTAATTTTACTATTAAGTGGTACTGCATTCAATAGTATGATCAAGAGCTCAAGAGGCGATGTTATACGTGACATAAGATCACTTCGTCATGAATAATGAGCTCGTTAGTTTGTCAAAATATGCAATTAGCAATTAAGTCAATTAAATGAAAATGGTATCTCAGGGTAATACAAAGTACACCTATCATTTACTTCATCTCATTTAAAATTAGTATGCTTAAGAATCTTTGACTCCTGACCATATTACGAGGGTAATTAGCTACGTAAGATACCGAATTAAGCAGCAATATGGTTGAAACTTAGAAATTTGACTTGAAAGTATTGGTAACGTTGAAGTAATTACTAAATCCACTGATTAAAAAAATATAATCATTTCATAAAAATCTTCAACTATTCAATTTTTCGATTCAATTTTTAACTTTTCAGCTCTATTTATTTTAATAATTCTTGTTGTTAAAAATTGATTAATTTATTAATTAATTTATCAAATTTTATAAATTAATAAGTTTTTATAAACAAAACTAATCAATTAATGTTTATTTAATAATATATTTTAATTAAAATTTAAATTTTTAGATATATAAAAATAATATCTTTTAATTATATTTTAAATTATTTTATTTAATTATATACATAATTTTATCTTTTAATATTCCAAAAAAAAATTAAAAGAGGTATGAAGAGATATGGAAGGAGCATTAAGTGCTCTCATCGTGCTTTCAACTAGCACTAAAAAAAAACCGTTTCACATTGAAGAACCAAAAAGAAAAAACTGAAAAACAAGCAAGAAAAACACCAAACATTCATAAAATAAAGCAAGACAAGCGCCAATCTTAAGTTAGTTTGTATTCACATGGATAAGATTTCTGTAATTGACCAGTCACGATATAAAATAATGTTTCTTTTGATTTTGTACACACGTAGTTGATTTCTCATCATATTTATATCGAAGCAGAACAATTTCCACTTCCATGTATAGTATTATACAAATGTATATTGATCACCTCAGTACAGGCTGGGACTAGCATTGCTGGAATAATTGTTAAGAGAGATACTATTGCCTTTTCAACTCTAATCTTCAAAATTAAAAACAATTACTTCTCCTCTATCTCCGCAGTTTTTGGATCTCAATAATATTAATTATTAGTCACTGTTATGGATTAATTATTTGATTAGAAAGTATGAGCAAGGATGACAATTCAGTAATTTTTTAAAAATTAAAAATATAAAATAACGTCTTCTTTTTAATTGAATCCACCTAAATTCAGGCCTATCTGATACCTAATTATTCTAAGCAAATGATATTTATTTATTTAAAAAATTAAATTTCGGATTAGTTTAAAAATTTGACCCTTGAGTCGGCTTTAAGAAAATACCTAAATTTAAGCCTTCTGTTAACCTATTGTTATCCTTAAGAAATATTTTGTATTATATTGTTTAACTATTATAAAATATTGGATAGTACATATTTAATACATTATCCAACTCTTTTATATGTCTCTTAAAGTCAATCATAGGTGCCATTGAGTTGATACTAGATCTCATAATTAATGAGTTGAAATCGACATCGGGCTTTTAATGGAATTATTAATTTGTAATGCATATATTCCAATCTCAGACTCAATCATGTATCAAATTAAAATTTTGTTAAAGTACAATTCTTGTAGTCAGGAGTGGCGAAATTATAGGACAAGTAGCCTTTAATTATTACCACCAAATCAAAATTACTTTTTTAAGCACGTTCAAGAATTTCCTAGAAAATTAACACAGTAGCTTAAGTGTTGACGTCCATGAATTAAGGCCACACGTTTCGTGTATAGCACTTTTTGTTTACAATATTCAAATTATTCAATGTGGGAAATTGGATTTTCATGTAGCAATCACGTCATAAATTTATTATTTATTAATATTTACGTGAATTCTATTATATTGTTTTTACAAATTTATTATTTAATAATGTTTATGTGAATTTTGTTCGTTATTTTGAATATCATAATGTACATGTCGTTATTGAACAAGAAAATTTTGTTTTGAACTTTGATTGACTCATTTAATTAGCACTAGCCAGAAACTAAAATATCGGTCATGAATTAAAAAAAGACTAAATTGAAAAATTTTAAAATTTCTCCCATATAAAATAATAATTATGTATACATAAAAAAGAATTTGGTAAAATTGTTTACAATTTATTTAATAAATAATATTAATACAAATAAGAATATATTAAATATTTTTATATATAAT
>JANZXR010000003.1:8240184-8277468 GCA_027575705.1 Erythroxylum echinodendron
CAAGCAAGAAAAACACCAAACATTCATAAAATAAAGCAAGACAAGCGCCAATCTTAAGTTAGTTTGTATTCACATGGTAAAATTGTTTACAATTTATTTAATAAATAATATTAATACAAATAAGAATATATTAAATATTTTTATATATAATTAGACTTATATATTATTCATTACACAACTAAATATATTAGTTTAACATAATTTAAATATATTTAATAAATATTTTAAAATTTATATATTTCATATTGACTACATATATTTTTAGTGGATGTGAAAACTTATACGGTGGATGTAGATTCATATATATGGAGCATGAGAAGAAGCCAAGCCAATTTCTTTGATTTTTTTTGAAAATTAAATGAATTTAATTAAGAAAATAGGAAAATTATTTGCTTACAAGCATATGACCGCTCATAATATCATTCAAGAGTGTTACAGCTTCACCTTCTATTAAGTGGTTACTAACTTAGTTCTAAAATCTCACATTTTAATGGACCAAGTTAGAAAAAGAGGTCTTTTCTATGGTTGTTTGACGGTGATAACTTGTCATCTGTGAATATACTTTTGTCCTTTTGTTTTGAAACCTCGCTTGTAAAGTTTAAAGGTCCTGAAATTTGATGACTGATTGACGTGAATTGCATGCTCTGGTGGAGTTGTTATATGTGGGTGGGCTAATGTTCGCAAAAATTTTGGAAAAGTTACAGAGCTCTGTTAGATAATCACTTCGTACAAATTCAAGATTAATGTGTTAGGTATCTTCATAAAAAAAATTTCAGCTAAATTTAACTAGAAATAATCACCAGATCGTCTCTTTGGTCAAAAGGCATGCAGGTTAAAATTTGAAGAAAAAATAAGTGTGTATATCCCACCAAGAACACAGTAGCCCTATATTTTTCTTGCTTTTTTTAATTTAAAAAATGAGTTTTATCAAATTTGAGCCATTCTTCATATAGAAGTGTAACTCAAAACGCCCAAAAAGCTCCCCCTCACAATTACATGCAGGGGCTCACCATTTCGGCAATCAATCTGTTGGTCTCAAGTTTTTCCCTTACTAATAGTTTGTCAATATCTTGACATCGTTATCCTCATTATAAACTTTCTCAAAGCATAACAACTTAGCATCTAGTAATTCACGTACCCAATGGTAATTTACATATTGATAGACCTTAAGTGGAAAGAGGAATTCTCCACTTTAATTATCACAGATCTAAACATAATTTTCTTAATAAATACCAAATTCTTGGAGAAACCTTTTAACCCAAAGTAACTCTTTACAAGCTTCAATAGCTACAAAAAATTTCTCCTTAGTTATTGAGATAGCGACATACTTCTCTAGTCTAGATTACTATGACATAGCTCTCCTGACAAAGTTAATTAAATACTTAGAAGTGGACTTGTGAGGATCAACCTCTCCGGCCATGTAAACATCTGTTAAGTTTACAAAAACAATTTTATGACCATTAAAAGAGAGTTTCAAGTCAAATATACCATATAGATATCTCATAATCTACTTCACAACATTTCAATGCTCTTCGTCAGGATTAGAAAGCTAGTGATTCACAATACCAACTGCATAAGTAATGTCAGGTTAGTACATTTCACGCACATCAAATTCTCTATTACTGAAGCATAGAAAGTGTTCCTTATTTCCTCCTTCTCTATATTGGTAGTAGGGCATTGATTGTTACTCAATTCAAAGTGAGGAGCAAGAGGATTACTTACATTCTTGGTTTTATCCATGCAAAATATTTGAAGTACCTTTTGAATGTACTTTTCTTATGACAAGTATAACTTCCTTGCTCATCGATCTCGAGTGATAGAAATTGCCAACATTTGCTTTATACCAACTAAGTCCTTCATGGCAAAAGACTTCCTTTAAGTTATTTATCCTGCAAACATTCTTTCTAATAATAAGAATATCATCTATATAGAGTAAGAGGATAATAAAATCATCATAAAAGAACTTTTACATAAAAACACAATTGTCTGAAGCAGTCCTCATATAATCAAGTTCTTTTAAGACCGATTCAAATTTTTTGTACCCCTATCTCAAAACCTGCTTTAACCCATAAAGATTTTTCTTCATTTTGCAAACACGATCCTCTTTCCCTTTCACTTTAAATCCCTTTAGCTGCTCTATGTAGATTTCTTCATCTAAATTATTGTGAATAAAGGCATATCCATTTGCTTAATTTCCAAGTCAAGACTGAGTATTAAACCAAGTAGTGCACTAATAGCGGTTCTCATAATTACAGGAGAAAATTTTTCTTTAAAATCAATACCTTTCTCTTGACCAAACCCTTTAACAATAAACTTTGCCTTTTATCTTGACCTCGAGTTATGTTCCTAAAGTTTAATTTTGGATACCAATTTATTTTTTAGTGCTTTCCTACTTTTGGGCAATTTAGCCAACTCAAAGGTGTGGTTATCATATAAAGATTGAATCTCATCAAGCATTGCTTCGATCCACTTGTCCTTTTACTTATCTTTGACAGCTTCTCAAAACACTCTGGTTCTCTTGTATCAGCTAGTAAGACATAATTATATACAGGGTATCTAGTAGAGGGTAAATGAGTTCTAATAGACCTTTTTAATGTGTTTTCTAGGGATCTCCTCTATTGACTACTCCACTTCAGCATTCTTGGGCTATAGTAAAATTAACATCTACTACATCTTATTGATTATTATGGGTACCATTTGCATCTTGTTCCTCTTTTGGTATATGAGGAGCCATATCAAAATCACTTTGTCCTTGTATCTTTAGGAATATGAATAAAAGCTCTATTACCAAAGACAAGCAAATGTTCATACGATACATTCTTTTGAGACCAAATTTTATTTGACATCTCTAGTTGTAAAGGAATACATAGTGAGAGATTAACGATATGAAACGCAATGCTCAAGCCTTTAGCCCAAAAATAAGTTAGCAAGCTAACAAGTTAAAGTATACATCTAAGCCTTTCAACCTTTATTATATTAATCCTGTCGGCCAAGCCATTCAATTGCCGTGTCTTTAGGGGTGTCTTTTGATGTCTGATTCCCTGTTCTTTATAATAGGCATCAAATGGTCCTAGGCACTCATCACCGTTACCATTCTGTATGCATTTCAATTTATTTACAGTTTCTCTCTCAACTAAGGCCTAAAACTATTTAAAAATAAATAAGACTTGACTTTTCGATGTAAAGGTGTAAATTCTTGAATGGTCATCTATAAAAGTTACAAAGTAATAAGCACCTTTAAAAGATAGTTTTCATAAGACTACAAATATCATAATGCACTAATTCTAGTACCTTTTGTCCAAAAGACTCTTGAAGGACATTTTGTTCTGCTTTTTTACTAGATATTGATCACATTTATTCAAGTGTGCTATTTTTATCCCAAATAGCAAATTCTTCTTGACCAAAACTACAATTCCCTTCTCTCTCATGTGACATAGCCACTTATGCCATAACTCAGTTTCATTACCCGATTTAGCTGCATTGACAACATCTTTAACTATTTTGGTTTGAGTCAAATATAGAGTGGAATACTTCTCACCTCTAGCCATAATCATGAATCTTTTAATGAACTTCCATTTGTCATGTAAAAAATTGCTATCAAATCCATCATCACAAAGCTTACAAACATACAGAAGATTGAGCTGAATATCCAAAACAAGCTTGATATGCTTAAAAGTTAAACTTGGATATGTTAAAAGACACCAAACACACGTATCCAATGGCTGCACATTTTGTCATACCTCCGTTTGTTATTTTGACATTGCCAAAGTCACCATGTGTGTAGGATGTAAATGTATCTTTTCTAGCTATAACATGAAAATAGTACCACTTTTTACCACCTAACTAGTCTCATCATAAGGAAAATTGACGTTATCAAGTTCTTGAGCTAACATGAGATCTTCAGGAGTGATATTGACTCTATCATCATTTACACTTAGGTTTGTTTTCTTTGCTTTCTTCTTATTCTTTTTGTTTTCTTTTTTCCATTTGTTACAATATCTCTTGATATGCCTTTTCTTCCCAAAATGATGGCACTCAAGATCTCTGTACTTATTCTTTGATTTGTTGTATGAAGAAAAGCTTTGTGATTTCCTTCTCATCTTCTCATTCAAAACAATAATCCTAGCAAATATATAGACATTATTCCATCAAAAACAATGTTAGTTAAGGAGATTCTAAAGGTCTCTTAAGAGCCAGGTAAGGTGCCAAGAAAACATAAACCTTGAACATCTTCATCAAATTTGATTCCCATAGAAGAGATTTAAACAAGGATCCCATGGAAGGTATTCAAGTAATTTGTTATTAAATCACCATCCTTATATCTCAAGGCCATCATCTGCTTTATCATGAATAGTTTGTTACTCCTTATTGTCCTTGCATACATTTGCTCCAATTTGTTCCAAAGTGCCTGATTATGTATCTACACATTAATGTGGTTTAACACATTATCATCTACTTATTGTCTAATTTATCTAAACTTGTCAATATGGAAAAGCTTATTCCTTTTTGATTTATTTTCAGGTTTCTTTATTGTAAACACAGTTAAATAATAATCCTTCATATAGAGCATTCTTCCATTATGCATTTTACCCTCTCAAAGAGCATAATTAGCCCCATTTAGATTAATCATTATACTTATGTTAACTTCCATTACACACAATAAAAATTAACCAATGGAAACAGGCTCCACTTTGATAGAAAGGAAGCTCCAAATTTGAAATTTCATATTAATAAATCAATAAACAGTAGACATATTAATTTAACATAAAAAAACCTCCCCCTTAATGTGAGTGAGAGTAAAAACCATAGCCCCAAGTGAATTTCACTATCACCAAAATGATTACAATGTCCAATTAGTTTTAGTGCTCATCCACAAGATGATAACAAATCAGACTTTACACTAATAGATCACCAGTACATGATACATAAGTTGGAAGAGTAGATAGAGCTAATGATTTCAACTTATCTGAGCAATAGATACAACCAAATCTATATATGCTGGAGACCACCAAACGTCAATTCCGTTGTAGAGAGTAAAGGCTGATATATGCAGAACTTTGGCCTAAATTTTAGTCAAATCAAAGAACAAATCTCCACTTAATCATTTATTTGATCAAGATTGCATAGATGGAGTTGCTATATATAGGTGAGCTATTGTTGGAGTTGCTATATATTGATGAGCTATTATGGACAAGGCTCTGATGATCAATCACGTCATACAAAATCAAGAACAATTTTTCAGGTACGTCCATAAAAAATTAGCTAAATTTGACTAGAAATAGCAACCTGATTATCTTTTTGATCAAAGGTATTTAAACTGAAATTTGAAGAAAAATGCCTATCTATCCCACAAACAGAAAGCACTCCCCTCTCACTCTTTTTTCCTATTGTGCATCGACAATCAACAATATTTTTAGAGGTTTTTTTCTCCTTTTTTATTTCAAAAATAAATTTTATACATTTTGGAGCATTCTCTACATAAGAGTGAAACCTAAAAAGCTGATCATTGTTGACTTTATGAATTTTGAATTCAAACACTAGCGTTACCCTAAAATTTATTTTCTTTGTCAACCCTAAGAATGACAATGGATATGCACTAAGAGCCTTGTTTAAAAGGACCATGCTCATTGTTAATCATGTTCTTATCTTCTTTAACAACAATTTCCTTTAAATTTTCTTATTCTCAATATAAAGACATTAATTATTTTCCAAAAATAAAATGTTATTTTTCAATACTAATGATTAAAACAACCCAGTTGATTCAACCGTAACGATCTTGAATGTCTAACTTTTAGGTTTAGTTTTTAACTTTTCGGTTCAATTTACTTTAATAACTCTTGTTGTTAAAAATCAATTAGTTTATTAATTAATTAGTCAATTTTTATAAATTAATAATTTTTATTAAATAATCTCTTTTTTAATTAAACTTCAAATTCTTTGATGGATAAAGACAATATCTTTCAATCATATTTTAAATTCTTTAATTTTATTCAATTTTTAGCCAGATAACGATTTAATACTGATCGAACCTTTTAAATCTCTTATTTTACCAATTTAACTTCCGGTCTAGTTTTTAACGTATTGGCTAATACTAGTTATCCTCTTTGAAATTGTTAACGTTTCCTTGAATGCAAGAACATCCTATTCTCATTTCCTTCTCCAACTCCACTAAGGTTAGAAGTTGGAGTGATGCTATTGTTTCTCATGCAATTACCAAGTTCTCCACAATAAATTTATAGGTAATTATAAGAGGACAAAATAAAAAAGATTACATTGAATTTATGCTTAATTTTAAATTATTAATTAGTCATATAATTTATTTAAAATATATAATATATGACTTATATTCAAAATTTATCTACTACATATAAAAAATAATAACTCATGATCAAACCATTTAAATACTTATATTATAACGTGGAGATGATTTTATTGTTACAAGCCAAACTTAGAACTCATGTACTAACAGAATGTAAGAAATCCAAAAGATTAGAAGAAAAAGTTATTTCAAACCTAGTGGAACTAAGCAGTTAACCCCAAATTAGATTACAAGTGGTTAAGGCCAAAGAGTCTAAGGGATAGAGATTGCTTCGCATTCAGGGTTTGGAGTGGCAAGAGCAAGCAGCTCACGGTCCATTTCCAGAGCAGTCATGTCCTCCTCAGCCATGGTAATCCAAGCTTCAACACCGCCACCATTTTTAGCATCAATAAAGGTAACCGCATTTTTGGTAGTTGTGCGAGCCGACCCTGACCAAACTGGCCGTCCCCACCCAAAATCAGCTTCATATGTTGGAAACCTGCACAAGCTAGACATAATAAACGTAATTGACTCTACGTTGCTAGGCATTTCCTTGGCCTTCTCTTGCAAAAAAGAGAAGGGTACAGCTCTCTGTTGAAGTTTCTTAACATACTCGCTGTTAACATTTTTTACTGACTCTCTAATCTGCTTTAATATGCCAAAGTTCCCATCTTCTGCCTGAAAGTTGGGTATTGCTACAGCACACCCGCCAAAATTTCCAAAACACTGGTCTGAAATACGAGGGTCTGCTCTTGAACGCAGATTTACCAAGTGGATAACTGGGACTATGTAGAATTTTCCTGGACCTGCTTTGGCTTGCATTATAGCCATGAACCTGCTCCATACGAAAGCTGACAGGGCCTCAACTCGCGTCGGTCGAATCGGGTTGTCCACGTTCCTATTATCTGCAAATCTTTCTTTCAGAGCTGTTAAGGTGGATAAATCAAACACAAACCTTCTTGTAACGAGTTTTTCTTTGTCATTCTCGTTTCCTGGAATAGGTAGCTCAGTTGGAGGAAGAATTTCAGCCGAATCGAAGCGGGGAACGGGGACTTTGTCGTCGCCACGAGTGATTTTAGCCCAGCTATTGAGGAACATGAAGAAAGATAAGGCGTCTCCGACCTTGTGCGAGAGGCAAAAACTAATGGCCAATCCCCCGCACTCGAAGCAGGTGACTTGAAATACAGCTAGGTTTTGAACATCATCGAGTTCCACTGGAAGAAACTTGTTGAAGTCATGAGGATCCGGCTTTCGGAGAATGTCTGAAAGTGTGCACTTGGCCTGGACCTCGACGAACAGGACACCCTCGTCGTTGCAGTCTACGTGAGTGCTCTCCACAAGACGTCCTGCTAGAGGGTAAAACATGGTTAATGCTTCAGACAGAGATTTCTTAACTAGGTTGCATCTTTCTAGGTTGCTGAAATCCGATGTTTTGGGATAGAGAAGGACCCAGGGCATATAATCTTTTCTGCTTATTTGATCAAGGCAAGAAAGTTGGCATTTGCGAAGGTGATCAGGGGTTGGAGAAGATGGCTTCACCATATCCCTGGAAATAACTTCTGTTTCCACCTTCATTTTCTCTGCAAAAGGTCACACAAAAAACTACACTAAGTTCTAGCCTTTTGGTGACTACCCTGACGACTAGAACTTGAATTGGCTCTGCACAGATCATAAAAACAAAATCTTGCTAATTTATATACAAGTGATACAGGAAAAATCCCCAAATAAATTTGGAATATACACTCTGTATTGAAGCCTAGCTGGAATTAGAACAAATTGTCATATAATATATGAACAGGCTGAAACGTGAGACATGGTTGGGAGATTTTATGCTTGGCCGTATCTCGCCACGATCAAACGACTGGCTGCCACGGCCCTGAATCACTGCTGTCTCAACATTATGAGCAGCGACCAATATGGCGTGAATTCTGAGCTTACAGCATTTTCATATACATTTTTTCCGTTGCGACAAATGACAAGTTATTTGCTAGAAAAATGTTTAATTAGTAAGAAATTGCTACCTAATTAACGATTAATCGTATCTTTATCAAACCATATTCTTATACCTATCATTTTATTTTAAATTTGAATTTACTTTTGCAAACTAAAAAAGTCAACATACTGATTGCATAAAGCTCATTGCAAAATGTTCGCAATCTTCTCTTTGTTTTTTTACAAAGAGACTGATTCTTTGACTTGAACTTTGATTTTATAATCACAAAGAAATAACTTTACTGGTACTCTAAAACATATAAATGTTAGTTTTATTTCATGCTTATTCATTCATCAATACATCTAAATTGGAAGAGAAGTTCTCCGTTAAAAAGCACAACTTTCTTTGATTGACGACACTTTAGACTAGCAAACGCGGAGTAACCTAATAATATTATATTTACTAAATCTCTTCTAGATCAACTTCGAACCTGTTGTTTAGTTGGTGAAAAAAAACTGAAATGAACATCAATGGGAATGCGGGGAATCAAATTTTCTGTTTTGATTAACCAATTTTTACCTTATTTTATTAAATCTTATTCATATATTTACTTAAGGTCTACACAAATATATGAACTGGGCATATGATTGGAACACGCTAAGAGTTGCATATACATCTACGGGAGTCAAAAGTAGGAAGATATTATGAGATATAAGTAATGTTTTAAAAATCGGATCAGACATCGAACTGGTAGAAGGAAAGATTTAAGGATTAGAGGTTCAATCGATAATGAACTGCTATAAAACCGATAAATAATAAATAAGAATTAAAACTTATAAGAATATCTGAGACTTTTGCTGCCCGCCATGTCCTACAGAATGAAAGCTAAGGAAGAAAATGTCTAATGCCACTTATATGTCAATTTGACTAATTAAATTTGCAATGCAAGTACTATTATGATAAAACTGAGGATTCAACCATCTCCATTTACAAATTTGGGAGAATGTTTAATTAGTGAATTATAAGGAAAACTCTTATGCCATTATTTATTTCTAAGAAATCCTATGACTTTTTTTGAAAAATAAGAAATTCTCTATTTTTATTTTTTTGAGGTTCTTTAAGGAATTTTATACATAGTTTAAGTTTTATTCAGTGGATTGGTTAACAAATTTGACTAATAACGTAAATGTTCTTTGCATTATAGTTAATAGTTTTATAAAAAGATGACATAAAAATACCAACAAAAGCATGGGTTTATTACTCCTTATGGTTGGATTCCCTAGAAATATTAAACTGAACTGACATCCTTAAGGGCATCATGTGCGGCTAGAACCCATATGTGTTTTAAACATGTAAACCAATCTGGTCTTACACATGAATGAAATGAATTCCTTCTTTCCAATAGCAATTCACACAACTTCTGCAGCTCTTGAGCACTCTGCAGAACTGACTCAAGAAAGAAAATGCTAGAGAAATGAGAATTAAAGACTTAGATGTAAGCATATTAGACAAATGAGAAAACTCTATAAAGCATCTTCACCAATTACAAAGTGTCCAAAAGCCAACTTACATAGACCAACTCCACAGCTGCTTTAAGATGCAACGATATAGCTACAACAACATGCTGTGGTTAGGAAACATATTTGCCTCCCTATTTCTTATAATCTTACTACGTACACGACAGAGAAGTATTGGTGAAGGAAAGGAATGTCAAATTCCTACTGATCCACCTCCAACAAACAATGGTGGAGGTTACGTGCGGCTGTTGCTCATCCTTTTGTGTTACTCCCTAATGAAACCTAAGTGGGAGAGGGAATTGGATGTTTACAAAAATTAATAAAATTTTTTAACAAATGAACTCAATTTAATAACAATTAATATGCATAAGAATAAAGAGATTACTTAACAAAAAATAAATCAAACAATTAAATACTAATTTAAAGAGGATAAGGAAGAAAGAATGTAAATTGATTTATGGTATAGGTTGATAAATAACCTTAAGGAAGAAAGAATGTAATATAGGTTGATAAATAACCTTACCTATGTCCACTCCTATGACTCTTTTTGAAATTTCACCATGTTTTTTCTTTTAAAACAAAGAATATCCTTTATATAATCTTTTCTCGGTAAAGAAAAACTCTTTTACAATCTTTCATCAAAGTGAAGAGGAATCTCAATCCTATTTGAAACATCCCCCCAAACATAATACATAAACACCCCAACAAAATTTTACAACTTAAAATATCTCATTTTATGACTTTGATAATTTCAAAGAGGATCACTCATTCAAAATGAGATAATAAATGCTCAAATGATTAGAAATCACTTAAATACTCCTTGATCCAAGAACCAACAAAAAAATATGTATTTACAGAGTTTTGGGACTCCTAAATAGTAATTGGAGTCGATGTCTAGTTGTAGAGTACTAGTCGACCAGTATAACATATTGGTTAACTAGTATGCATTGAATGCATAGATTCACTAACCGTTGAGATAGTGGTCAACCATTAGGTATATTGTTATGACACATTGGTCAACAAACATAGCAACCAATGTTCATATAAACTCTCAGTACATCAATTTTGATAACTTTAACCAATATTGATTAACCATTAACATATATAGGTCATCTAATCCTTCCAAAAACAATATTTACAACAACTTTTCCCTAAAGATTGTTTGAAAGATTCACTAGGCTTTTTCCTTAGAAACCAAAGCTCTGACATCTCTTAATGAATGAGAAGACTTATACAATAAAAAGATATGAAATGTTTGTACAAGGTAAGCCTTTGAGATTATCAATCTAACAAAATGAGTTTATAATAACTAATAAATAATATAAAATGATCTTGATATGCCTTGATCTTCTTTTGTTCTTAACTTGATCTTCACTTTGAAGGTCTACAAAACTTTGAATTTTCTTTATTAACTTCATGAACTTGTCTTCTTGAGAGCTCCTTTTTATTTTGAACTCTCTTTACAAATTTGACAAATGCTCCAAAATATTCATTTGTGTTACCCAAGAACAAGACCTATGTAAATTTACTAAAGTAATCAATTATGATAAAAACATAAAATTTTTACCTAGATTAGTAAATCTAGTTGGCCCATACAAATCCATATAAAGTAATTACAAAAGTCTAATGAAAGTTATCGACTTTTTGTTCTTAAATAAGCTCGTGGTTTGTTTTCCCCTTTGACAACATCTGCAAAACTTGTCTTTCTCAAATTTGATCTTTAGAAGTCCGTTAATAAGTTATTTAGAGTTGAGGATGGAGATAAGGTTCTTTCTTGTATGTACAAACCTCTTATGCTAAATCCATACATCTTCACTAATAGACATTTTCACTTCATATTTTGGGTAAAGAAATCATGAAGATCAATTCACATGTGTATTTCCTTCTATTATCAACAAAAGAGCAATGCTATTGTTAACTATTCTAAATACAATGCATGATCTTCCCCAAGCATATACTTTCTAGTATTTATCATATAGTTGGCTCATACTTAACAAGTACGTCAATTCGTTAATTAAAAGTACATTATCAATAATAATATGATCTTCCTTACCAAATTTGACAATGCCAATTATCTTAGGATGCATCACTGGTCATATACCTTGAGCATCCACTATCTATGTAACTTTTGTTACTCCTTTTCTTAAATACCTACAAAACATCCTAGTTAATAAGTTTTAGGTATCCAAATGAGTTTGGATCCTTGATTGTTAGCCTCCTTCCCTTATTTAACCCACTATATTTAGGGTTTACTCATTAACCTTTGTTTTGTGAAATAAATTTTGTCTACATGCCCATATTTACCATAAATGTAACATCCTGTGTTATATGAGTAATATAAGTTAATGGCACGATGATGAACCTTATGATTTGGGTACATGAATGTATTCCTTGTTCTTTTATGTGTATGTGAGTGATGGGGATTTCTCCTCTGGATAATTGAATGCTCTTTTTGGGTAATAAAGAGAACTAGAATAATTATATGTATGATGTATATTTCTTCTAGAATAATTATATGTATGATGCATATTTCTTTCATTGTATTTATGCTTATGAGGAGCGTAAATACATGTTATCATATTATGTTTAGTATGAGGCCTAAAAAAGTACGATTGAGGTTATATGTTATCATCTGTTTTTACATACAAGTTTTGCCTATTCTTTTCTTAAGAGTGTGAGTTTTAGGTATAGATTGTGAATAATACATGAAATCATGAGGTTCGTCTTAAGGCGAACTCTAGTGGATAAGTCATGTGCATATATTTTATGCGTATGCTTAAATATGGATACTCTAAGCTCATTATATAGGGAACAGTTCTTTACTATACAAATGCTTTCCTTTGACAAGCATAGTTTTATTGTTGCAAACACTTTTATAGTTATATCCAATTCCATACCTATTATTTGAATTATTTTAAGCTCTTAACATGTATTGGAGTTTCTCACTTCCCTTTGTAAACTTGGATAACAAGTTCTTGAGGGTATCAACATCCTTTTCCAATGCTTCATTCTCATGCTTTAGTGTATTAATCTTGCTTATCAATAATGGCCATACTCTTAGCTACTCTGATACCATGCAATTTAGTCTTTATCTTTTCATTCTCACTAATGCATACATCTTGAGTTTAGAAAATAAAATTTCCTTTTTGATGCTCATAATTTTAAGGCTTTGTTATTATGCAAAAGCTTTTCTTGGAAAAAAGTAGTTTTAGTGTTGGAAATACTCTTATGGCTATATTCAATTCTATGCTTATTATTTGAATTCTTTTCAGCTCCTAAGTTGTTTTTGAGTTTCTCACTTCCCTTTGTAAACTTGGACAATGAGTCCTTGAGGGCATCAACCTCCTTTTTCAATGCTTCATTCTCATGCTTTAGTTTATTTATTCATGATTATCAATAATGGCTACACTCTTAAATGATATAATACTATGCAATTCACTATTTGTCTTTTCATTCTAATGCATATGTACATCTAGATTCTTTTAACTCTTTTTAAGTTTGAAAGATAGTCTTTTCTTTTTCATGCTCATAATTTTAAGGCTTTCAACTAGTTCATTATATGTCAAATTAACATCATTATCATTATCATAAAATTTAGAGTTTGGGAGTACCTGATCATCATATTTAACTATGAAGTACATTTGAGCTATATCTCTTTTTGAATGCTCACTATTGGAATCAATTGTGTCATTCCAAATGGAGGCTTTAAGCACCTTCTTTTTGCCTTTATCCCTTTTCTTGTTCTTGTCTTTTTT
The DNA here is from genome assembly GCA_027575705.1 of Erythroxylum echinodendron. Lineage (NCBI taxonomy): Eukaryota > Viridiplantae > Streptophyta > Magnoliopsida > Malpighiales > Erythroxylaceae > Erythroxylum > Erythroxylum echinodendron. Next base: position 8,253,688 of record JANZXR010000003.1, read on the forward strand.
TCTCTCATATTTGTCGTGTTCTTTAAGGAGAGGGTATTGAGACTTTATGTCTATGTTTTCTACATTGAAAGTATGTAATATTATTTTATTTGCACTTTAAATGTATCTTACCACCTTTGAAGTACTGTCTTTTCAAAAAATTCTTCTTTATCGATAATTTTTTGAATTTTATAATGATTAAGGCAAATTTTTTTTATCACTATATTCCAATGTTCTTGTTGATATCATAATATTGGTCTTTTTGCTATTATAAAATTTACTAGTTGATGTCTCTTATTCTTCACTTGATTATTCTTTTGAGGCTTTGAACACTATTTTTTTCTTTAGAAGCATCTTTTTTTATTACGTCTCTTGAAACCTCATTTTGTATGTAAAAAGAGATCCAATAAACTCCTCCCATAGTAGTGCCTTTAAAATAATGTCTTCCTGTGCGATTGTCATTTTTAGCTTCCTACATCTTCAAAAGTGATTTAAGAAACTTTCTTGTTCTTTTAACTACAGTATAGGTATTTATAAGACTTATGAGAGCATTAATGATATCAACAAATCAAGTATACATGCTAGATATGCTTTCATCATACTTTATTTGAAACAATTCATTTTAGTGTGATAGCATACTAATTTTTCTCTCTTACTTGATTTATTCCCCTCATGGTAACTTCTAAAGTATCTCAAATTTTATGAGTAATTTCACGTATAAAGACTTTATTGAATTTGTTTCTTACTAATACATAAAGTAAAATATGAACAATTTTTTCTTTCAATGAAATTAGTCTTGTGTCTTGAGGATCACGTTCCTCTTTTAGTTTTAAAACTTTTCTATCATTTATAATTTAATTAGGAATTAAGCAGGTAATTTGAGACAATCTTTTACAAATTAATATTTTTGGTCATCAAGAAAAAGTTCACCTTTATTTTCTAATAGAGATAGTCATTTTCATCAAAGAAAGGGGATCTATTAATGTTTTGTCCCTCTTTGTTAAAGGAAGATGACGGTTCTCCTAAATATTCCATTATGGTTTTTGCCATGAGATTTTGTTTGACCTATTAGCATAATATATTAGCTTTGATAGCACATGTTAGTCCTTAATGGTACCTAAAAGGAAGGCAAATTTTGTGTTTCTAAAATTTTTAAAAAAATTCTAACCAATAAACTCAATTTAATAATAATCAACATATATAAGAATAAAGAAATTTCTTAAATCAATTAAACAATTAAATAAAAATTTAAAGAAGATAGGAAAGAGAAAATGAAAATTAATTTATATTAGTTCAAAAATAACCCTTACTTATATCCACTCCTATGACTCCTCTTGGAATTCCATTATAATTCTTCTTTCAAGATGAAAAATATTTTTTATACAGTGAAGTGGAACCTTAATGCCACATGAAAACAAACCCAAGTACAATATATAAACACCTTTGATAATATTAAAAAGGCTTACTCACTTAAAATAAGACAATGAATGCTAAAATGATTGGAGAACACTTAAAAATATGTGTAGAAAACCCACAAATACTTTGTGATATAAGAACTAATAAAAAATATTGACTTATAAGATTTCAAGACCATACTACCCTTACCTATGTCCACTTTCAAAACTATTCTTAGATTCCCATTATAATTATTCTTTCAAGGTGAAGAATAATTTTTGTACAATCTTTACTTAGCAAAGAGTAACTCTTTTACAATCTTCCTCCAAAGTGAAGATGAACCTCAATTCCCTTAGAAGGCCTCTACAATAATAGGAATTGCAATGAGAGCTTATAAATAGCTCACTTTAGCACTTTAAAAATATAAAAAAGACTTATTCATTTAAAATGAGAATAAATGCTCAAATAATTGAAAAGAAACTTAAAAATATGTGTACAAGGCACTCAAATACTTCTTGATGCAAGAACCAATGATAAAACATGTATTTATAAGATTTTGGGGACCTTATTAGTTGTTGCAGCTAAAAACTAATTATTACAATCCTAGTTGTAGAGCATTAGTCGACAACTATGCACTGAATTTTATATTCATTAGTCATTGAGATGTTGTTCAATCATTTACGCATATTGGTTGACCATATCATTACATTGGCCTACCATTATATCCATAGACTATCCTTTTAAAATTTTAGCTTACATTGGTCTCCTATTAGTCTATATTGGTCAACTAATTTCCCAAAAATATGACTAAAACATATTCAAATACTTAACCTTGATTTGTTTAATTCAATTGTAAGTAAAACAACATTTAAAATATATGTCAAAGAGAGTTTGCAAGATTAAGAGACTTTTTATCTGAAACAAAAACTTTGATGTCTTTTAATGAATAAAAAGACTAATAAAATAAAGTGATATGAAATATTTATGCATGATGAGTTATGAATCATTTCATCTAGTTCTTCTAAAGCTTCTTATCAAGATAACAAAATCAGTAATGGGATTTATATTTTGATATCATCAAAACATTGATTGGAACCTCTCTTAATTCAATAGTTTAATTTATTCAAGTTAAAAATATATTATTCTATACTTAAATAATTTTATTCAACTTTTAAGATTACATTAATCTTGTCCCTAAACAACCTTTATTCTAATTTTGGAATAAATTATTTTGGTTTAAGTCAAAATTAAGCTTATTTCCAAATACTCTTATCGTAACCATAACATAACATATCCTAATTACCAAACACCCTTTTCATCAACCTTGAAAGAACTAGCGATAAGACCCTATCATCCCAATGACCCTAAGCAAAATTGCTGCTACATCTTTTCATCTGCACCACACTTGCACCAGTCACCACCAGCTTTAACAACTCACCATCGCGCTATCTCCATGTTGTCGCCAATGCCAAAAATGTCGCTACACACTTTCAAACTTTTTTTTAAAACTTTCAAAAAAAAAGTTGCCACACCTTAAAGTTGTTTTTCCGTTGTTATTGGAAATTTGGAATACTCCACTCGGTTGTACATCTTTAGCAGTGAAGAACCTTTGATTTAGCTGTCATTTCTCGCGATGTTATCATCAGAATTTAATAATTTCTTGCCTCCCACTTTCTCAACAACATCATCCAAGAGCACCTTGAGGTTCACACCTTCCAAAGCTAGAACTATATTTTTATGCATTCTAGGAAACCAAAAAGAATTCTCACATCAAGTCTCTCAAATCTTTATTTTAATTCTCAGAGCTTGTGGCCAGATCTAAAAAACTAACTTTTGAACCATCTACATTATAGTTGTTGTATACCTCAAGAGTTAGTACTTCCACAAGAGAATTTTGTGGACTCTACTTCTCTACTCCATGTTGTCTTGAATAGAAACAGAGGGTAAACCCCAAGTTTATATCTAACTTTCACCCGCTCATCATAATAAACTGAAATCGAGGATATATATTCCTCTATATTTATGGTTCTCTATAACCCAAACTAGTTATTTCGTCTTAAAGAAAGAATATAGAAAACAGAAAAAAATCACTTATAAGGCGACCCAGAGACAGTGGCGCGAGGGGGAGCTAGTTGGCAGTGCAAACGCTCTGTGGAGTTATCGAGCAGCGACCTAGATCCAAAGAATGAATCAACGACGACCCATATCCAGATCTGAATAGTGAAGCCAGTGGTGGCCTTCTACTTGCTAATACCTACGCGAGCTTAGATAAATTTTCATATGAGACCCATGCAAGCTTAATTTAACTTGCTACGACCCAGATATCTTTAACCCACGCGAGCTCCATAACAGCAGATGGGGCGCTTTCGCCCTTATCCATGGAAGATTTTCCTATGCTCACCTGAAAGGTGGGTCAAGAAATTGCAACTGGAAAGTGGGTAAGTTCACCGAGAGCTTCAGATTCTAAAAAATCCGTCCCCAATAATGGCATTTGGACAAAGAAAATTCAATTGTAGCAGTTTAAGATACAAATAAAATACTACCCAGATATTATAAAAATGGTGTTGTCATTCCACTTGGTCTACTGCCTCGATTGGCTCTTTTTGGATTAAGAGACCTGTATTTTCAGTCATCAATGCCTGGGCCATTTCACGATGGGGTAAGAAAAGTTTGGAAAAATCTTTACTCATGATGATGACACTATTCTATTTAAATTTGCTGTTGATAGAAACTTGAATGAAATATTGGAAATAGGGCCTTGGCATATAAGGGGCTAACCCATGTTCATTCAGAAGTAAAAACCCAGGATAACATTTAATAGGGAATGTGTGGAATTTTTTTTCCTATATGGGTGCATTTTCATAATTTGTCTCTAGAACTTTAGACAATTCAAGGATTGAGTTTTTCATGTATAATTTTTTATATATTTCAATCATTTTATCATATAATATTTTAACTAAACATAGAGCGTGAAATTAATGGCTGCTCTATTTGTATCCAATCATATTAGTTTTCTACTGTTATTAATTGATTCCAATATAACATTCTCCTAGACCACATTATGGTGATGAATCTTTTATTGATCACTTAACGATCCATATGATTTATGCAATATCTAATAACTAGAGATTGAGCTACCTTTGACAAGGATGTGTTATAAATAGTATCAAAACATAGCAATTCATATATAATATATATTGAAGATCTTAAGTCAAAGGATTGGTTATCTTATCATAAAAATAAAAATTTCTATAAACATACAAGTAATGTATATATCAAATGAAACAAGTAATGTATATATCAAATGAAATTCTTATATAGAGTCACTTCAGTGAACTTGTTTTTTAACAAGTACTTACATGTTTGTTTAAGTATCGACATACTTTAGGTTATGAGATCGACTACTTTTTTCATAAAGAAGAAACATAAAGGTGTGCAGTCTTTCTGCTCTATTAATATTTAATTTCAATAGAATAATGACTAGAAATAATTTAGACATAATATATAAATACAATAGGAATCTCATAAAAATTATAATCGATCGGTTGATTGTAAGGTATAAATCAATATATTTAACCTCAAATTATTTTTGTTCTTGATTTATTCTCAAGTTTTAATTGATCATAATATAAAAATGTTAGTATTAGTATGATTTTTATTAATTAATCATTTTAAAAGATAAAATTGATATGATAATAAAATTATTTTTAAGAGTATATGAATAAGGTCTTTATATAAGAGACAAAGTATATGAATTTGGTGGCATGTAGGAGAGTTTGTTTTCAAAGTAGGATTGGTGCTTCTATGATCGAGCCTTGGCTGGATGTTGATGGAGATCCTTCAAAGTACAGCTTGTTTGGTTTGTTATTGTAAATTAGCTTGTGTCTTTTGTATAATTAAGTATAAGAAGTTCCAGTTTCAATTCAAGTTTCCTGTGGATTAATAACATTTAAAATGATTCCTCTTCTTGTTTTCCCGAATTGTTTGCAGTTGTCCGTTTCTCATATGGTTCCAAATTCAAGCATCGTTTGCAGTTGAAGTTTTGGTTGATGTGTTAAAATTTGTATACCAAAATAAACTGTCAATCGCTACAATATTGAACTTACCAAACAGCTACACTTTTTGAGTACTACCAGAACTATATCAGTTTTCAGGATGATCTGATGCCGCAATTTGTTCGTTCCATAACGACTTAACAATTATAAGCATGGAATTCCTAGAACGCATTATGCTGTTTGGAATCTTAAACGTTCTTGTAACACCATTATATGTCTTATATTCTATGATTCTACTGTGGCTCACATTGTAATTTAGAGTCGTATATGATACTGTTAGTTTATGCCATACAGTCAATCGCTTTAGTTGTAGTTTAATGATAAATTATTTAAAGGTATTATTTATCTTATATATGTTTAAATATATACGATAAAGTCCATGGAATAATTGTATATTGCAAATAAAATTATAATGAGATTATAATTATGAGATTCGCATTTGTGTATTATTCCTAAATATTTCTAGTCATTGCTCTATTAAGATTAGATATTAATAGAACGTAAAAATACTATTATACATTGTTGTTTTTCCTTACGAAGGAAGTAGTCGATCTTATAGGCTAAAGTATAGAGATACTTAAACAAACGTGTGGGTGCTTGCTAGAGAACAAGTTCACTGAATAGACCCGATATGAGAAATCTATTTAGAACATTACTTGTATGTCTATGGAATTCTCATTGTGATGATTGTATAAGTGATTCTTTGACTTGAGGTTATCAAAGTTATCTTGTATGGGAATTGCTATGCTTTGATACTACTTATGATCTATTTAATTATAGGTCGTTTAATCGATAGTTATTGGATATAGCATGAACTATATGGAGGCAGTTGAGTGAACAAGATAGGATTCATCACCTTAAAATAATTAGGGAAAATGTTCCGCTGTTCTTGATTAGTTTCAGGAAATCCTTGACCAAGATGAAATGACGCTTTGTAAATAGTTTACAAATGTCATTAAATTAATTGAATCGATAGCTAATGGCGAAGAACTAATATGATTAGACTAAAAAAATAGGGTAGACATTAATTCCATGCTCTATGTCTAAACGAAACATTATATGATGAAATGATTGAATTATACGGAAAAATCATACATGAAAAGGTTAGTCAAAACTACTTTGACATTCCTAAATATTTGGGTAATCATGAAGCGTTACTAGACGCCAATCTTGATATATGATTATAAATTGTTTAATTAGAGAATTAAAGATAAATTAAAAGGAGTTTTAATTTATCTAATTCTAATTATGAATTAGAATTAGAATTTATAATTATTGTCAACATACTTGGGAACCTAATAGGTCTCACGTATAGAATGGGTTGAAGAGAGCAAAGTTAATTTAATCAAGTTAGATTTGATCATAAAGTTTTGGAAACTTTATGATTAAATATGAGGTATTTAATAAATAAGGATCAATATGTGATATTGAGTCTTATATGGACATAATTGGTATTTAATTAGAATTATTTGTAATTCTAATTAAAGTTTAACTGAAATTAGAATTTAATTTTAATTAAATTATTAAAACGTCCAAAGATTATTATAAATAGACTTAAGCTCTACGGAGTTAGTACTTTTTGCTTAACCCTCTCTGTAATAGTTACAGAGTTCTCTCAACCTATTCTGTGGATACCGTTAGAGGCCGGACATTTGTGTGGCTGTGGTGGTTGGAACGAATCGGTTTCGGGAACGGTTCGAGAGATACAACAAGATAAAAATCAAACTTCGGAATAAGGTACGAATTAAGTTTCTGCTTTATTATGAGTTGTGTTAATCATTTTATAGAATTAAAGAGATTTTGGTTTTTGAAAAATCAAAGATTGAAAAAGTTTCGTAACTATTCTGCTATAATTAGGATCGAATTCTGACCCGATTTTTCAACAGATACTTAGTAGAGGAACATAGTAAATGTTAAAAACTTATGGACCCATGTTCTACAAAGTCATTATATGTTGAGGGTTTAAAATGTGACACTAACACAAACACATGTTTTGCGATATGGCAAAAATATGGATTTATGTTAATGCCTTTAGGACTCGAATTCTCAACATTAATTATCAAGACATTGAGGTAAGACAGGTCTATGTTCTAGACTCTTGTGGGCTATCATTTGTTACGAAAAATTCCAGTCTTTGAATAGAGAGAACTGTTAAGCAGTACAGGAAATTGTTATCAATGCCGTAACAATATTAGTATCAAATTTGATTATGATACAGTATTATATTATTATCGATTAATACTGATATTATTTCAAGTAATTTTTTAAATTTATAAACAGTACCTAAATTTTTTAAAATTGCAACTTAACCTTTTAATATATTATATTGTATACTTTACAATTTTACATCAATATTGTTTCTAAAAATTAAATAATAAAAATTTAAAATAACAACAGTTTATTTATTTTTATTAACGTCATTTTCACATACAGTAGAAATTGAAAGGTACATTTTGTTATTAGTTTTAAGATACTCCCTAAAATTTGATATGTTTAATATTTTTATCAAAATTTTTTTTGAATATTATTAAATAATAATTAAATAACAATCATGTTAAACCGTTTAATAGTCTAGTTACAAATAATGGGTCTCTTCTTTTCGTGATACAAAACTTGTAGAAATTTTATAATTTAAATTTAAGAATTATTAAAACACTTAAAATTTTTTCTAAAAGACACTCCGTGAATATTAATATTATGTTTCATCTTCTTTCTAAAGAAATATGATAAGTTCTAATTTTTAATTTCTTATCAAAATATTTTATAATGTTTTAATCAATTTTTAATGTACAAATTTTAATTAATTTTAATTTATGTTATATTTTTTGACGAAAGGTCTATGAACAAATCTACTAATTATAGTTAAAATTTCATTAACTTAATTTTACATGATATTTTTTTAATCTAAAGATCCATCTCTTGTCCATGTCACAACTAAAGTAAACCTCTAACCTGTATATGCTTCCATCTAAAAGCAATAAAGCACGGTTAAAGGGATCAATTCGATGCACATTTATTGTAAAAAATATACAATAAAGAGACATAAATTTAAAAGTTAATTTATAAAAATTAAATAAAATAATATTTATAATATGAAAGTTTTTATTTAAAAATATGTAATATTAAGATTAATTTTAAATTTGAATAAAATTTTCTTACTTTTAAAATATACAATACGTTTTCTGAAAATTATTAAACATTTCGTTGAACACCATGTTACTACCTAACTTTTAAAACCTGGAAAAAAAAGTGAGATTTTTCAAGAAACAATATTCACAAATCAAAGAGTCTTAGTTTTCCACTTCTCGCCGAAAATAGCAACATTTTTCTCCAGAGCATGCATTTCTCAAAAGACCAGGGCACCATCAACCTTTTTCTCCTAGAACGTACATTTCTCACAAGACCAGTTCACCATCCCAAATCCCAATCTAGTTCCAATGGTCCCAAAGCTGTCTACTTTGAAGTTCTAGTTAAAAAATATTATGGTGCATGAAGGTTGGCAGGGGTGGCTGTTGGTGAACTGAGGAAGAGACAATGACAGTGTGCTGTGTGTGCGTGAGTCGTGATAATGAAGAAGAGACGATGGTGGATACGTGGGGTTTTGCTGAGTACGTGGTGGAGATTTACGGAAAAAGAGAGTCACACGAGAGGAGAAACCAAGAGAGAGAGAGAGAGAGTAACATACCATTTCTATAGAGCATATGCCCGAATATCCAGAGGATATTCGAGAACATACCCTATGAGAATGACACGTTAGAACAATCACATTAACTTATTATGGCATCACACATAATACAAGTATTGAAAATGATCAAATCTCCTCAGTCCTAACACTAGGACCTGCTGAACTTGTTCTACGCCTAACTCTGTCTCTTTGTCCTGCTCCACTAGCTCTACTTTACTGGACAGTCGTCTCAGTCACTGATCCTCCTCTCACTCCTGACTGTACTCCCAAAGTTACGAGACAGTCTCTAATCTAATGCTCAAAAGAGCCACAATACAAACAAGCTCCTGATATCTTCTAACACTCTCCACTATGTTTCTTTCCGTAATGCTCACAACTAGGCATCTGTTGATGTTTGTCCTCTAGATACTTGACCTTTATCACTACCAGCATGAACAAAACTGCCTCTCGGTCTAAACCTTGACTATCTCGATCTCAGTTGTGATCGTGACAATCTATTCTGGCGTTTACTAATCACATGCCAGAATCAACTTGAGACTCACCATGCCTCTTAATTTTGAACTCCTGCCTATACTTTCCTTGTCCATCCTTTAGTAACTGTTCAATTTGAATCGAAGCAACTCTCAGCTTAGTAGAACGACTCAAGTTAGTAATATCCAACTTCGTTCTGATCTCCATATTCAATCCATCATCAAATCGCCTATACTTATCTTCCTCAGTCAGAATTAAAGCAGTAGCATACCTTATTAATTCATTAAATCGCACCTCATATTCGACTACAATAAGACTTCCCTGCTTTAGATCTAGGAATTCCTTCATCTTTCTTTCCAAGTAGATCTTTGGCATATAGTTCTCTTTAAAAATCTTAAGAAAATCTTCCCATGTCAATCTACAAGGTCAAGCAGAACTGTTGGGAATAGTCTTCTACTACTGATAAGCCAGACCTTGGAGTAATGAGATTGTGTAGTCAAACCTTTCATCAGACTTGCAGTCCATCTGATCAAATACCCTCTCCGTTCTTTCTAACCAACCTTCTGTCTCAACAGGATCTGTACTTCCATAGAAGTCTACAGCCCTTTGCTTCCTAAGTTTATCATACCTCCTTTCTCTCCTCTCAGGAATTTTCTGAGGCATTTGTTCAAACTGAAATACTGGGGACTCCCTATTGGCTCCTATGGACTCAAGGTTAGCAAATTCTACGACTCAATCCCCTATAGAGGATGACTTATAACAAACAATAATTATGATTACTATACTAGTCTCTCACTATAAGTCATGTTTAAAATGCTCATATATGTCCCTATGGATGTCAAACCATGCTCTAATACCAAAATTATAACGTACCACTTCCATAGAGTATATACCAGAACATTCAAAGGATATTCGATAACATACCCTATGAAAATGACATGTTAGAACAGTCATATTAACTTATTACTGCATCAAACATAATACAAGAATTCAAAATAATTAAATCTCCTCATTTCATTCACAAAATAAACTTACTTATATTGTATCATCACAATTCATATCCATGTATTTACATTACATAACATTTGATAGTTTACATCTCCATACAAAATGTTTAACATGAAATGAGAAGCTAAACAAACACATCCTAACTAGACTCCTCAGATATCAGCTGACCAAACCTTTGAGCTATTCTTGTTCTCAAACTGACAATACTAGAATTCTACTTAGTTGCCTTAGAAGCTAGAACTCCCTTGTACCTGAAAATCAACGTTGCAATTTTGATGAGTTTGCGAACTCAGTGAGTGAACCATCATCGATGTGCTCACTCCAGTTAGAGCACAAAGTCAACTATATAACCAATTTCAAGAAGTTTAACACATCATCCAGTATCAGATCCCACATCACATTTTTTCATATTTCATCAAGTACAAGTACAACATGTATACAAATATTTCATAACACTATTTCAGAATGATCCATTATTTCATTTCAATCATTTATATGATACATGTAAAGTTATATATATATAAATGCACATGTGACTCCATGTTCATTTTACTTTCTTGTGACTGAGCGTCTATTTACTGTCCCGTACAGTTGTAGATATAAGACTCATTTTATTTACTGTCCTATATCCGTTGTGGATACCAGGTTTATTATTAACTAAGGCTGTGGCTCTTTGTACACAATTCCTAAGCTTAAAACTTTTTTTCACGTTGGTCACTTCGGACATAACTTTTTTATCTAATCATGCATATCAACATAATGGAATGCATCAATTCACATAATATGCTATCAATATTTTTCATTCAATGTGCTTATGTTATTTATCACATTCTTCCGACCAGAGTCTGGCATTAAACATTCAGTTGAGTACACATTCCATATTACACATGCAATTTGAAAGCACTTTCAATACATTCCTAAATATCGAATTCCTCGGACTGACGATGTACGAAATTATCACAATCACATAAGTAAAAATTCATAATTGAAATTTAAACAAAAACAAATAAATCATAGTGAGAAACATCTAAGTTAACTCATAATACACTCCAGAAAAGCTATTTCCTTGATGATCCGGCAATGTCTGGATGCTGACGATCAACTTGTGCTTCTTTAGTCATGCAATGCACATATATTTTACACAGTACTAAGTTGATCAATCACATGATTATTCACTCATGCATATGTATATGTGTCATGTTCAACACATTCTTAATTGAGTTTCGGGTATGTATTCTTATATGTAGATCTTGACTATTCAATTTGTGCTTATACACCCTAAGACCATTCAAACATAATATTTTGTATACTACCATTTTGCAATCATGTTTGTATCTTTAAGTTAGCTTGATTCACTCCAAATTCATCAACCATACTTTACATTTATCCTTGAACACTTTTATGATCAAAAAGCCTCTTATAACACGCACACACAATTGTAACTTTAAATTTGGAATTTCAGCAAGCTTACTACCTAATTTATTAAGAAACTTGATATTCTCCAATATGATTTTTATTTCCAGAATAGAAAAAATCCAAGACTTTTCATTAGCCAAAAAATCCCTTATGGCCAATAGATTTTTAAGGTAATTAAAGCCTTTAACATTCCATACAACAATCATAAAGAAATAGCTTTGGAGCCTTTGCCTCTACTCCTAGTAGCCTTCCTCCTTTTGACATTAGTAAATTGTTCTTCAATCTCATTTCCCCCAACATTGCTTGATGTTGAAGGGGAGGAGCTTGCTTCCATACCATCTCCCTTTTCCCCCTCCTATAGAGTTGTCTTTCCTTCCATTGGATCTTCTTTAGTAGTGCTCGTTTCTGCTTTCTCCTTAGGCCGAAATGTCTCATTTGAATTGGGCAGTGCTGGATCCTCTGTGGACACATTTTGACTTAATATTAGCTTATCGTTTCCAACTTTATCTTCCTGCTCTAGACCCATTAGTTTTATATAATCCCCTTTCTTGAAGACCTTCCTAATTGACATCTACCTTTTGCCCTGTAGCTTCAAAGAAGGCTTCTAATAGTAATCCACTGTTACAATATCTTCATATAATGTTCCATTCAAGGCTAGGAATTTGGTCTAGTAACTCCTTGGAAATGTCCCTTAGTAGTCGATTATTCTAAAGGGACGTTATATAAGTTAACCCATAAAGGGACTGTCTTTATTTTTTTTTTTCATTTTGGAACCCCTGTTGCTAGCTTTGGAGAAACAATGGAAATTTCATCACATGCAAAAGGCCTTCTTCCAAGACTTTGAGAGCCTGAGCTTTGGAAGAAAAGATAAATAATGCTAAATTTTTATCAGCTAATTGTACCTCCACTAAACTTTTGTTGTTCCAAGTATTATTTGCCTATTTTTGCAGCACTAGAAATAAAGGTCTTTTCTCTAAAAAGTACCCCACTAAAGAAGCCTCCTAGGATCGGGCTTTTTCCCGGAGGACTTCCAGATCTGGAGAGACTATGACTTGGCCTTTGCTTTCCTTAGGAGGGGAGAAATGTAGTGTTGTAACTTCTTCTACAACAACCACTTGCTTCCAGCTTTTACTAAGATTAGAGGAGGAAGAGAAGCCATTCTCAAGTACCTTGGAGTCAGCCAAGTTTCGAGAGGGTAATAAGTGAAAATAAGTAGGAGAGTCTGCCCAAAAAGATGGGGGTTTAGGGGTGTGCATGCTTGTCAGAAGTAGAAATGGAATATTGTGCAAAGTGTGGAAAAAGTTTGCAAAAAGTAGTTACCAATTAAGGTAACCAGTTAAAATTAGACTGCAGGGGAAAAAAGAGAAGACAGAAAGGCCCCTAACAGAAAGACAAGGACTCAGTGAGTACAATAGTTAGGTTTTTATAGTTTGAAGTGGATGATGTTAATAAGAGTTAGAGGGCTGGAGATGAAAGCATAAAAAGAGAAGTACTAGAAAGATGGGAGCTGTTGGGTGTTTGTGGTTTTAAAGGTTAATGAGAGCGGAGGGCTAAAGATGAAAGCAACTGGATTAGAAAGATGAGAGATGTGAGTTGTATGTAAAGAATAGGCTGTGTGAACTGGCTGGAATCAACCTAGGAGGTAGGATATTCCCATCTCTGAAGTATAAAGAAGAAGAAAGAAGCTGGTGCATATCTCTCAAGTATATCGCCCTTACATTATAACAAGAGAAAGTTAAACGTTCACTATCTTTAGGCCCTTTAAAAACACCCACGAACTCTTTAGCTATATTCCTTAAGATAGTTGCTACTCTCTGCCATGTATGTTTAGCAAGCATTAGGTATCACCTTACAATCCTTACAACTAAATCGTTTGCTCCGCCTTACAAAGAAGTAGTCAATTTAAGTTTCGTAGTTCTGCTATTAAAATTCACCAACTGCCCCCCATTTTTCTTAAAAAAAGTTCGCCATTTCCAAATCAAACCCTATCGCGAGATTCAATAAAAGTAGTCCCACTATCATTTTTATCATGATACTTGAAACCCATATGATTCTATGAATATTTATATGAGGTTGCTCATATATTACCATTAAAGTGTCCTACTAGAATAACTCTCTTGTCAGGGGATTTAGTGAATCATCTCATCTTGCTCTTCCTAGAATTGACACTTAAATTGTTCGTCCAACCCTACTTGAGGTGCATAAGTACACCCTAATGAAAACAACATCTTTAACCATAATGTTTAAGACATAATACTATCATTAGTCCTCTTTACCCCCACAATATGATGTATGAGTTTCTTGATAACCAAGATACCTAACCTATCATGTTGTCTCAAAAACCCTGAATACTAAAGTTTGAACCCATTAATATCTTTTGTTTTAGCCCTCATCTATTTTGTCTCTTGGATACACGCTATATGAATCTTATATTTGTTTAAAATCTCCATTAATTCTAAAGACTTCCCTGTAAGGGTCCTGATGTTTCAAGAACCTGTCTATAATTTGCCAACATCTTCTCTTCACCTAGATCTAAAACTCATTGAAGGACTAGCCGTAGCTCTATCATCAAAAGTTAAAGTCACAACTTCTATCCTAATGCCCAACACAAGTTATAGAAGACAAGCTCAACAAGTCCCTAAACTATTATAATATTAATCGAGAAAGGAAACAAGGATTGATATTAAATCCCAAAATGAGTACTGCAATGAAAGGATATGAAAATCATAAGTACGCATAACCGCAAGCAAATTAAAATTAGATGGTCCAAAATCTAAACCAATAACAACAGCTAAATTTTTATAGTGCTAAAACAAAGGTTTAGACAATTAAAAAATAATAAAATTATTAAAAATATTAAAAAGTAACTTGAAACTTTTAATAGTTCAATGAAAACTGAAAACTAAAAATTGAAATCCCAACTCCTTAAAAGCAACGAATCAACCATGAAAAAATACAATCTAAAACTAATCATAAGTGTATCTAATAGATGAATTTTTTTTAGATACAAACAACCAAACCGATCCTATCTATTTAAGATGCCACACACCAACTCTATACATTCATGTCATAGTTAGCACCATTCACTAGAAATTCCTCTATTATGGGGCTCACTATAGATCTGTAAAAGAAGAAAGCAAAGCATAAGGTTTTTCGAAAGCTAGATGAGGAAACATCTATAAGTAGAAATTATCTGGATAAGTAATGATGACACCAAACACTTTGCAGGTCTAAAGGGTATAGAACAAAAAACCAAACTTCAGTAAAAGGAAAGTTTCGGATGTAAAATATAATGGAGGCTACTACTCAAAATAGAAAAAGAGAGGTTTTTTTGGACACAAATGAGAAGATGAAAACTTTCTTACTCTTATAAGAATGTAAAGGTAAGAAACAATAAAGAACTAAACTTTTTAAGACTAACAGAAGAAAAAAGATTGAATGATATAAGAGAAAGCTTCACCTACAATGAACCAAAAAAGAAAACCATGCTCAGAGAACTAAAAATGGTGACACTCTCTCAAAGAGAGATGAGAAAGCAGCTTTCATAAACTCAAGACCCAACAAGCAACATCAACAAGGAATATGAGAGAAAGTCATGTTGAAATAAAAACAGACCAAAGAGGTATCAAAATTTTCTTCCACAGGAATTTGACTTGGAAATTAAGGACCAAAAAGGGTCAGAAAGCTTAGTGGTAGATCAATTATCGAGAATATAGAAAGAAGATCATGTAAATGAGGAGCTTATAAATAATCAATTTTCTGACTGGAGGCTTTGGATTGTTTAACATAATAATGCCACTTGGTTTGTGAATTTTACGAATTTTATTGTCTCCAAAATTATCCCAAATGATCTTTCATATAATCATAAGAGGATATTTTATTCAAAAGCTAAAATTTACTATTGGGAAGATCCTTTTATATTCTGAAGATGTATTGATGGGATTATTAGGATATGCGGACTTCAAGATAGATGAGACATATTTTACACTAGTTCCATTCATCTCCTTGTGATGGACACCCTAATATTGACAAGATTGTTATTAAAGTCTTGCAAAATGGTTTTATTGGTCTACATTATTTAGGGATCCCAAAAGAATTTTGATTACATGTTATTGATGTTAAAAGACATGAATATTAATAAACAACAAGAGATACCTCAAAATATATTTCTAGAAGTACAACATTTTAATGTTTATGACATAGACTTTATAGGGCTATATCCTCCTTCCTACAATAATATTTAAATCTTAATTGCAGTAGACTATCCATCAAATTGGGTTAAAATGGTAGCTTTACCTAACAATATCTATGTCAATGTTATGAATGTACCTTATACTGTAATTAGTTATAATGGTGTTCACTTTTAGAATTCCTTATTTAAGGATTTTTTAAAGAAGAACAGGTGCATTTTTAAGAGTTCCACTACTTGTCATCCTAAAAAAAGTAGCCAAATTGAAGAATCTAACTTAGGAGCTTAAAAAAATATTTGAAAATAATTAATAATTTTAGAAAGGATTGGACATTAAACCTTGATGATGCTTTTTGAGCTTATTGAAAAGCTTTCAAAACTCCCTTAAGGATGTCTCCTTAATAATTGGTGTTTGGAAATTTTTATCACTTTTTAGTTGAGATCAAGTATAAGAATTTTTGAGTGATAACGAAACTTAACTTTAATTTATAGTTGGCTAGTGAGAAAAGATAGCTCCAATTTGGTGTTTGGAAAATTTTATCACTTTTTAGTTGAGATCAGTATAAGACTTTTTGAGCGATGACCAAACTTAACTTTAATTTATAATTGGATGGTGAGAAGAGATAGCTCCAATTTGACGAGCTTGATTAGCTTTAAAAGGAATCCTCTGAAATTGGATAAATCAACAAAGAGTGGTCTATGACATTCTATGATAAGAATAACCTTATTAGGGAGTCCAAATAGGATAAAAAGTTTACTTTTAAATTCTTGTTTTAAATTATTTTTAAGAAAATTGAAGTCTTGATGGTCTAAATTATTCATGATGATGAAAGTGTAATGTTATGGTGCCAATAGGTAGTTGCTAAAGAACTACTTTAAGAGTGATAATGTGAAAGACATTCACATAATTTCTTTTAACGAGGAGCTCTAATTAATGATCATATTTAGTTATAGGCATTAAATTTGACTCTTATTAGGAGGTAACCTAATTATTTAGGTATTTTTATTTCAGATTAATAGATTTAAAAATCTATATCCTTAATTTTAAGTATATTTTTTACGTTATTTAATTTTATGTGTGTGTGTGTTTTAAATTAAAAGCAGTTTAAAATTATGGATTTAAGTGTGCTTTGATGTTCTTTTATTGTTAGATCATGATACACATTGTTAGTTCGTACTTCTTAGATTACAGTTACAAAGCCTCTTATTATTAGGAGAGCACTAATTATCTTAGTTTTCTTTATTTTCTAATTTTTCATTGTTCTTATATCTTATGTATATTGGGAATAATGTACAACTCAAATGTGAAGAAGGGAATTAATTATTCATGCTTACCATTTTTTTTATAATTAGCTTAATAAGGAATAATTCTATGAAAAAATTTTAACTTTAAAAGAAGATTGATCAAGATATTCATTATAAATCTGATTATTATATGATTTGATTTGTTTAAGTAAATAGTTATGAGCATTAGTGATTACATGAGTTTTAAATTACTTCACTAAATTTGAAAATTAATATTTGATTTGCATTATGATACCTTTTATATAATTTGGATATACAATTAAGTTAGAAGTTAATTCTTTTTAGGCATTTTTAGTATCCCGTAGAAAGAGAGATGTGTGAAGAAGTGACCATTAAATAAATTTATTTTATTGACTTCAAATTAAGTAAAACGGTTAAGGTCAAAAAGTAGTGCTAGTAGCTATTTGAAACAGTAACCTAATTGAGTAATTGAGAGTATTTATATTATATTATTTACTTTCGCACAAAAAGATTAGGTAACTTTTTAATTAAGCTTCTAATTGCTCCTATGTTGATTTAAAGTTAATGTTTTACTTTTTTATAAATAAGGGCTATAAAAATATTTTAAAGTTGAAGCATTTCTCTTGTGTATATTCTCTTTATATGTTAGTTTAAATTTTATGTTGAGTTAAAGTTTGAAGGATTGTGGAGTTGAATTGAATTTATTTATGAGTTGATGCAAGTAATTAAATGCCTAAAAAATTGATGTACTTTGTAATTGAATCAATGATAAAGAGTCTTGATTGATTCGATTGTGTTTTTGATTTTTTTTCTCAAAGGTGCTACCTATTTAAGTTAAGAGTGATAAAATTGATTTTCTTAAAGAAAAGCAAATACTTAAGTGTACAGAATTTGATAAGCACTAATTGTGTTATGTTTTTATGATGATTTTAAGAGTGTTTTATTTATATATTAATATTTTTTATAAGAATTGATATTTACTTTAGATTATATTTTATTTTCAAGCCTTATTTTAATCCTCAATAGAGAACAAATAAATTCGAAAAGGGTTGAGTCAAGTTGGAGCAATTTTGGCATTTGGGCCAAAGACTCAAAATATGAACTAATAAGGACCTATATATTGCAATACGACCAAATATGAACTTATGTTCATGCCTTCAAGACCCATGTTCTTAAAATCAACCATCAGATGCACAATTTATCAGGTCACTCATTCAACATGGGTCTATGTTTTTGACCTATGCTGGTGGTCATCTGTTACAAAAAAAAAATTCCAGTTTTTTGGCCATAGGGAGTTGTTATGAAATATGGGACCAACATAGTCTAACATGTTTGAAATTTTAAGGATATTTTGTTATGAAAAGGATAAAGAGGCATAAGAGATCGAAGGTAATCAATAAGAGTCGAACTAGGGAAGGGCATTCCATCAAGAAAGGAGCAACCTTAGAAATAGAGAAGGAGATTCCATCAAGATGCATCAAAAACATCCAAATTTCAAGAACCAATGACAATGACTTCTTCTATCTTTTTTTCTTTCTTGACTACTATTATATTTCTTTACTTTTGTATGAACTGACTTAGGATAGATCTAAATGGGGAGGTTCTTGAATTGAGTTATATATATATATTTAGATTGTCTTAACATCAAAGAGAATTTAGGAGTAAGATTAACTAGGGGAAGATTCAACATAACTTGCAACTAATTTATGAATACTTTTTTCTAACTCTTTTTTCTTTACTTACTCTTATGATAAGATCATTTTGTTTTCATCTTTATTATATTATGTTTAGCAACTATATCCCTAACTAGGGTTAAGAATATAACTTACGTTAAAATTTTCAATTACTAATATACGATTAGTTATTACTTGAGTTGAACTTATTCTCTTTTAGCTTAATTCTTGAATTTATGATTAACCATTATAATTTAATTTTAAAGATTATATGAAGTACTGAAAGGAGAAGTATAATTCATACACTAGGAGAATAATCACTTAGACTTAGTGATAGAGATATCCTAGACTATTATAATAACTAATTGATTAACTATTATTAATGAATTTAATTATGTTAACTGTGTATCGATATGTGATAATTGCTTAATTGGATATTCCTATATAACCTTGAAAAAAAAAGATAAAAATATCTATACTTAATCATTATTTCAACTTTTATAGTTGATCTCTCTTAATAGTTAAAATTTTTTGTAAGTCAACTCTAAAGCACTAGCGTTTTATCTTATGTTAATTTCTTTTTGATAGTTAATGATCACCTTATTTAATTTGGCAATTTAATTACTTCTTATAATATTTAATCTTATTTTATCTATTGCTTTGTTAGGATTAATAAACTTAATAATTGAATTAATTTTTAAAGAAACTATAACTTGGAATATTTCAATTTTAAATTTATTATATTCAATTTTATTCGCTTGGAAATTTGGATGATCACTCAAGCACTAACATAGCCAATTTTACGACACAAAAGTCAATAGAGGAAGGCATTTAACCCTTTAAAGGTGGTGACGCAAATGTTCATGTATCATTTCTCCTTAGGAAGAACTTTTACATAATCTGATGTTCAGTTGTTAAACTCATACTTCAATGAGAACTGAGTAGCAGGAAAATGTTAGATGTCATGTAATGTACATGTCTGTTTGACTTGAATCTTGGATAGTCTTGGCGTGTTTAAATAAGAAATGACGTCCTATATACAATTGTATCTTGCACTGCGTGTAGAATTACAACAAATAAAATAAATATATTTGATTACATAAACAAACTTGTGTGGTTTTGGAACCAGTTTATTACCTTTTGTCGAAAGCGACTGCAATTCTGTGTTTAATTCAAATACAACAAGTTTCCATCCTCGTCATTTTGCCGGCAGCAAGAAGCATTCTTGTGAAATGAGGGTATTCTTGCAGGAGCGAAGAACATTATGCAGATGCGTTTATGGTCATGCAAACAAGCACGAGTAAACAAATATTGCATTGTAGTATCATCTGTAGCAGCCGGCCACTTTCATCATATAGGAAAAGGAATGTCCACACAAGCATGTCCCTATCATTGTCTGCTTCAGAACCCTACGTGATCATGTCTAGTTATTTACATTCAACACAAAATATAGACAGACGCAGACAGAGTTGCTGCCTATTATAGTGGTCTCTCTTTTAACTTGAACGCTGCCAACGAATAAAAGAATAATTACAATTTTGAAACAAAGATGAAGTAGAAGTCAATAGAAGATATTGAGAATATTGTATTCAAAACATCACATTCATAAGTCTTAGAAAAGTATATTAAACTCCTTGACCATACAAATCCCACGATAATGACCTGGAAACGTGTAGTGTGATTGATCTATGTCTGCACATTGCACTAGGTCTACCGTAATAAAACTAAGCTCATTCTTTGTGAGTTATTATACAAAGACTGCGCATTAAGATATCTAACCTTGTAATCTTCACCGTTAACAAGTATTCTTCCATATATAGCCTCACAGAACTCATTTACTGTATGCATTGATATCATTGGAATTAGAAATGGTTCATCATGGTCTTTGCATGAGTCATGGCTTGAGTACGGATGACGGAAATGATGATACTGTGACCTCCGATCTAAATCTCTGCTATTCCTATCCATGTTTCTCACAATTAGGAAATAGCCCTTCTCTCCTTTTGGATTTGGATGCATCAAGAATCTCAAAAAGGCCAAAGCTGGCTCCTGATTTTTATGAATCCATTGGAAGTAAACTTGATTTTCATGCTTCTAGCAACAATAGCAGGAATTCTAAGAGCTTGACCAACGTTCCACGAGTCCCCTTCAGAGAATATGTTTGGGCTTATGCCGAGAAATACTTAGCAATTGAGGCCATGCAAGAATCCGCTGCTGATCAGATGTGGGGACAAAAAACTGACGTCAAAGAAGAAGGAAATTCTGATCAGATGAAGCTGGTTCACCAACTCATTGCTTGTGCTGAAGCCGTGGCTTATAGAGACAAAACACATGCTTCCGTGCTGCTGTCCGAGCTCCGGGCTAATGCCCTTGTCTTTGGAACATCATTTCAGAGAGTTGCTTCTTGTTTTGTCCAAGGTCTAGCCGACCGGTTTGCACTGGTACAGCCACTTGGGGCAGTGGGAGTTCAAGGTTCCACTGGACAATTTGTTGATGGTAACTCAGAAAAAGATGAGGCCTTAAGTCTCGTCTATGAGATTTGCCCACAAATCCAATTTGGTCATCTGGTAGCAAATGTTCAAATTCTGGAAGCCATTGAGGGAGAGAGTTCTGTTCATGTTGTGGACTTGGGTATGTCCCTAGGACTACCTCATGGACAACAATGGAAAAACCTAATGCATAGTCTTGCCAACCGCATTGGTAAACCTCCATGCTGCCTTCGGATAACCGGTATAGGAAACTCTGCCATGCGGCTCAAAACAATCGGAGATGAGCTAAAGCTTTATGCAAGAAACTTGGGATTGAAGTTTGAATTTTTATCAATAGACAGTAGCTTGGAAAGCCTGTCCGTAGAAGATTTCAATATAGTAGATGGTGAAGCTGTGATAGTTAACAGTATCCTTCAGTTGCATTGTGCAGTGAAAGAGAGCAGAGGGGCGCTAAATTCAGTTCTGCAGGTTCTTCAGCAGCTTTCACCAAGGCTGTTCATTCTAGTGGAACAAGATTCAAACCATAACGGGCCATTCTTCCTAGGAAGGTTCATGGAGGCATTGCACTATTATTCAGCTATTTTTGACTCCCTAGACGCTATGCTGCCTAAGTACGATACAAAGAGGGCCAAGATAGAGCAGTTCTTCTTCGCACAGGAGATCAAGAACATTGTTAGCTGTGAAGGACCGGCTAGAATAGAAAGGCATGAAAGGAATGACCAATGGCGTAGGAGGATGAGTCGAGCTGGATTCCAGGCGGCACCTATCAGCATGATACTACAAGCCAAGCAATGGCTGGCAAAGTTCAAAGTTTTTGATGGTTACACAGTTGCAGAAGAGAAAGGGTGCCTAGTTCTGGGATGGAAATCTAAACCCATTACTGCAGCATCTTGTTGGAAGTGCTCTTAAATTCAGGAAAGCTAATGTGTCTCATCCCCTTTTTCTCAAATAAAGAGTCAGAAGTCTCCATTTTCAGTTTCGTGTTTGAATTAAATCGTTGGTTGAAAGTTAAAAGGGAATTGAACATGCACAAGCAATTCCTTGTTATTCAGTGTTGAAATCTTCCTGTTTTTCACAATTTTGTAGAATCAATGTCAAACCAATTACTCAATGCAATAAGATGCTTTTGTTTAGAAGTGTCGAAGATCTTTTAACTAAAATTCGTATATGTTAAAGAGGCTGAGCTCGACCAAGCATGTAGGGACAAGCATAGTCTTTAATAAACCTGTCGAAAATCACCATGTTTGCCGGCCTTTGGTGTGGCTTCTACGAAAAGGGTTATCCATATTATCATCCAAGATTCCATATACTTAAAATAACAATTACTAAATGTTGATGGTATATATATAGATCCAATACTAAAACAAGGATAAAATAGAAGGAACCTGCGGACCAAGCGAGACCCTTACTGGATTGTTCAGTACTACCAAGAATATGTCTTCTAGAACTTTAAACTTACGAGGTCTAGGCTGCTGTTAAGGTTAGCACCTGACGTGTAAACCAAGGAAAATTGAAGAACTTACACGGTTGGAACACTGTCCCACATGAAAGGACACAGAACACGACAGCTTGCTTGTTCCCAAGCTCCCGGTATCTATTCATGATCGTTGAATGGTATGCTTCTCTACTAAGGCTGTACACCAAGTTTCCATTGTAATTGCAATTAAGTTCCTAATTTACAGATACTCGATATGCGTCTTTTGTCAAGTAACTTATGTGCATTTCGTTCTTATTAATTAACATGTAGTGACAGAAACGTAGATGCGATAACAAATAATAAAAAGTTATTTATTCATGTGGAAAACGAAGGACAATTTTTACTTAAGTCTCTTGCACACTTTATACAAACACATACAGATGTCGTAGGTAATTTATGTTTTAAATTACTGAAATTCATGTTTTGTTATTAGTGCCTGTTTGGTTGAGTTTATATCAGTAGAGCTTTTGTCAATGTAGAACTATTCTGATAAGAGCTTTTTTAAAATGTCAGTTGACTGTTTGGCTGTTAATTAAAAAAATAGCTTTGTAAAAAGAGTTTCATACAGTAGGCTGTTTGGCAACATAAAAATAAAAAGTATTTTTATTAATTTTAACTATATTTTATTTTATAATAAAATTATTTAAAATATATTAAATAATATACAAAACAAAATAT
>JANZXR010000003.1:8277568-8293448 GCA_027575705.1 Erythroxylum echinodendron
TGAAAAGCTCCAAATTTGAGCTTTTGAAAAAGCTGTATTTTAGCTTTTAAAAAAGCTATTTCTACTCTAAAAGTACTCTTGAAGTTTACAGTCAAACACTCATTTTTTCTTAAAATAGCTTTTGCGGTGGAAAAAAGTACTTTTTCACTTACCAAAAGCTGAACCAAACGTACTCTTAGATTTTGACAAATTATGTCAAGTTCAAACAAAGTAACTCTTGAGAGAGAATATTCACATCGACCAACATTACTGTTGGTTTTTTTAGGAAGAGATATGTAAGGAGAAGATTTAATTTTTATTGAACAGAAGCTTGTCAATTTATACAGTCTTTTTCTAATCAAAATTCAAAAATCGGATAATATTTAAACTAAATTAGCATAAAATAAACATAAAATCTGCTAATAAAAAATCTTAACTTTTATCTTAAAGAAAATATTTTGATAACAACTTTGACAATTTCAAAGTCACATGTTTAACACTCTTCCTTGACTTTGATACTGCAAACTCCAAGCATCTTTTTTTCTTTTTCTTTTTCGTTTGTGCTCCCACAATTTCGCTATTAGGCTTCTTATGAACTTTTTCATCTGTCATTTTCAAGCAGCCAAATCTTCGTTTGTCTTCCACAATGAAGGAGTGATCCACCTTATTGGCCTTTCTTATAGATGTTCTTGAACTTGAAGAACTCATTTTGTTTTTCATCATATATAGAGGTCTTTGTCTTAATTATATCTTCCTCAACATTACCAGCATTATTCTCTTTCGTAAAATCCAATGCAAATCTTTTATTTTGCATTTTGATATTGAACAATTCTCTGTCCATTGCATCCTTGATCATACAACAGTCGTTTTCAAATAACACCTTTAATCCTTTATCAAGTAACTGACAAACACTCAATAGATTTTTGTTTATTGTAAGAACATATAAGACATTAGAAATTAACTTCAAACCTGAATGCCCTTTAATTTCCATAGTCCATTTCCTTTTGCTTCAATGTAGTCTCCATTTCCAATTTGCACTTTGGAGATAAAACTTGTATCAATTTCTCTGAACATCCTTTTATCAAAGGTCAAGTGATTTATGCAACCACTATCAATAAGCCAACTTTCATTTGAATTGTAGTTGGCAAGACATGATGCTGCAAATAAATCCTCCTCCTCAAGTTGATCGTTTATTGATTGCTTGGCTTCTCCCATATGTTTTTGCACTTTACATATCCTTTTAACATGTCCTAGTTGTCCACACTTGTTGCATTTTACATCTGGCCTCCACCAGCATTTGTATTATGGACGATTTGTTTTCTTGCAGTACGAGCATGGTGAAAAACTCTGAGCATTGTTGTTATTAATCCTCTTTTTGTTGTATGACTTTATTAGAAAAGCACCTTCCACAGTTCCTACTTGCCACATGAGTCTCCTTTTTTCTTGTGCCTATAATGTACTTAACAATTCTGCCAAATTGATTTTTGCCAAGTCCTTTGGGTTTTCGAGTGATGAAATTGCAGCCTCAAATCTTTCTGGGATGGTTGCTAGAATTTTTTGAACTATTCTAGAATCATCAAAATTAGAACCAAGAAATCTTATGTTATTGGCAATGACAATGAGCTTATTAGAGTAATCCTTATCGTTTCTGACTCCTTCATTTTTTGTATCTTAAATTCTCTGATCAAGTTGAGCATTTGCATTCCTTTGATTCTTTTTTTCCCTGCATATTCCTCCTTTAAGAAATCCCAAATTTCTTTGCTCTTTTTGAGTGTCATGATTCTGAAAAAAATTGTTGGTGTGATCGTTGAAAACAAGCAAACTTTTGCTTTAGACTTCCTCTGCTTCTTTTCTTTGTGAATTTTGATTTGAGCCACTGTTGGATTTGTAGGCAATTCCGGAACGTCGTAGTCTTCATATATAGCTTCCCACAAGTCATTCGCTTTAAGGAAGGCCTCCATTCGAACAGTCCAACTTAAAAATAATTTCTTCCATCAAACACTGGCAAGGTAATTATAGTGAACGATGTTTCTGAATCCATTAATGTGTGGTTTTTGATTTTTGGTGTGAGAAGGCGTAGAATGAGTTATGAGTTATAGTTTTGTAGGTTTAGAGGTCCCTTAAAATCAAGAGAGCGTTGATACCACTTTGTTGATTTTTTTAGGAAGAGATGTATGGAGAAGATTTAATTTTTATTGAGCAGAAGCTTGTCAATTTATACAGTCTTTCTCAAGCCAAAATTCAAAAATCAGATAACATCTAAACTAAATCAGTATAAAGTAAGCATAAAATCTGCTAATAAAAAATCTTAACTTTTATCTTGAAGGAAATATTCTGATAACAACTTTGGCAGTTTCAAAGTCACATGTTCAACAATAACTATCAGTCATCGTAATTGTCAACAAATAACAATCAATCGTTAATTATCACTATATGAATCCATCTTGAAGTTAGGGTGGTTATCCTCACTCCAGAATATGTGTCGTACACTTCCCTCTAGTAAATGAAATTGTGCATAAATTATAAGCTAGGAGCTTGATGCCTTCACCTAGCTGTTTAGGTTCCTTATTTAAACACGTCATTACCATGTTTAAGTTTTGTTGGCTAACAAGTAACAAAGAGTATCTTATTGTCAGTTTCAGTTGGGTGCATAAATGGACCTCCGACATCAAAAGGAGCTAAATCCTGTCTTCAAAGTATCATTTTCCCAATTTTCATATGCTAACTGCTCTTTCCATTTTATAAGGAATTATGTTTGATTAACAAAGAAAGTAGGATAAATCTTTAACCTTTTTCATTAGCTTTATATGGTAGGCAACTTTCTTAAATGATTACTAAAGGACCATCATATTTGGGGGATTAACTCTTTATATTATCTTCCTACTAATCTTCTTGTAGATTTGGTGTGTAAGTTTTAATAATAATGTGTCACTATTAGCAAAGTTCAAGGGTTAATGATGTTGTTCCATATATTTTTCATTTAATGCCTCACCTTTCGAAGGTTGTCTCTTACCTTTTTTTGGATTCCCTACTTATCCTAAGTAACGTTATATGATTAGGAATGTCAATGGGTCAGACCTATCACAAATCTAATCTAGTCTAACCCTCTTAGGTTGTAACTCGATCACAACTCGAAACTCAATTAGGTCTAAATCATGTGGCCCTAATCTAATCTTGATCAAGTTTTAAGTAATTCATTACCCGTCCAAATTTTGAATTGCTCTAACCCTAACCTTGACTCAATGTAACTTATGAATCCTTCTCCTTTGTCTTCATTGTGTCAGTTTATTCTCGACAACCAATTGATTGGTTGTAGTTTAGTGATAAAATAATTTAAAGAAATTTTTTCTTGTACATGTTTAGATATATATGATAAAGCCCATGGGATAATTATATATTGCATATAAACTCATGATGAGATTATAATTATGAGATTCATATTGCATTTATGTATTATTCCTAAATTATTAATTAGAATAATTATGGTTGGTTTATTTAGACCAATAAACTATCCAGGCTCCGTTTCTTAGTCATTGTTTTATTAAGACTGGACATTAATAGAACATAAAAAAACTAACACACATTATCTTTTTCTTTATGAAGAAAGTAGTTAATCTTATAGACTAAAATATGGAGATACTTGGACAAATTTAGGGATGCTTGTTAAAGAACAAGTTCACTGAACTGACCCATATGGAGGTAGTAAGTGATCAAGATATGATTTATCACCCTAAAGTAATTAGGGAGAATGTTCTGTTATTGTCGATTAATAGTGATTTGGGAAATTCTTGGCCAAAGTAAAATGACACTTTGTAAATAGTTTACAAATATTATTAATTGAATCGATAGCTAATGGTGGAGAATTAATATGATTGGACTCAAAATAGAGTAGACATTAATTCTATGCTCTATGTCTAATTGGAACATTGTGTGATGAAAAGATTGAATTATACGAAAAAATTATGCACGGAAAGGCTAGTCAAAATCATTTTGACATTCCTAAATATTTGTCATGATGTGTTGCTAAACATCAATCTTGATCTATGATTATAAATTAGAGAATTGGAGAACTAGTTTATCTAATTCTAATTACGAATTAGAATTATAATTTATAATCATTGCTAACATATTTGAGAACTTGATGAGTCTCTCATAAAGCACAGGTTAAATAGAACAAAGATATTTTAATCAGGTTGGTCTTGATTATAAAGTTTGAAAAATTTTATGTTGAAATATGAAATATTTAATAAATAATAATCAATATAAGATATTGGATCTTATTTGGGAACAATTAGATTTTAATTAGAATTATTTGTAATTCAAATTAAGATTAATCGAAATTAGAATTTAATTCCAATTAAATAACTAAATGTCCAAAACTTATTATAAATATGTTTAAGTTCTAATAGAGCTAGCACTTCTTGCTTAACCCTCTCTGTAAGAGTTACAAAGTTCTCTCAACCTGTTCTGTGTATACCTTTAAGGCCGAAAACTTATGTAGCTACAGTGGTTGAGATGAGTCAGTTTCAAAAATGGTTCAATAGATATGACAAGAAAATGATCAAACTTTAAAATAAAGTACAAATAAGATTCATGCTTTATTATGTTTTAATAGTTAATCATTTTATAGAATTAAAGTGATTTTAATTTTTGAAAAATCAAAATACTAAAAAGTTTCATAATTATTCCGTTACAATTGGGTTCAAATCTCATCCTATTTTTCCAGCAATGTTATCAATGGATATAAATTATAACCCTAAATTGTATTTAAGATTAAATAAATTATACTCCTTTAATTTATTTTTTATTTTCTAATTAAACAATTTATATCCATAGGTTAAGATTCACTTTTAGAAAGACATCATGACCACCCAAATATTTAATAATGTCAAAGAGATTTTGACTAACCTTTTCGTGCATGATTTTTCTGTATAATTCAACCATTTCATCATACAAGGTTTTGATTGGAAATAGAGCATAAAATTAATGTCTAATCTATTTTGAGACCAATCATATTAGTTCTCTACCATTTGCTATAGATTTAATTAATAACATTTGTAAACTATTTACAAAGTGTCATTCTACCTTACCCAAGGATTTCCCAAATCAATAATTAAGGTAATTATTTTTCTTAATATGATTAAAATTGATAATTATATTGATTCTTAATTAATTTTAGAAAAGTAGTTTCTAAAATTAGAATTTTAGTTTCAATTAGATTGAAATTCATTAATTATATTCTTTAAAATTAATAAAAGTGTTTTCTAAAATAATTAAGAAAGGTGTTTCTTAATTAAATGTATTTATTTCAATTTGATCTAAATGAATTAAATGTATTTGTTTAGAGAATTATTATTCTATTTATTTAGAAATTATTTTTATTTATAAACTTATAATAATAAGTTTCTAGATTTAACAGAAAAGCTATTTTTTAGCTTTTCTGTTAAATCTTAAAAAGTTTTTTCACTGATTAATTAAGAAAATTGAGCTTTATTTAATATTTTTGCAAATAGTTTTTTAATTTATTAAGGAAAGATTTTCTAATTAATAAAGAAATCAATATCTAAATAAATAATATAAATGAGCTTCTTAATTAAGTTTAAAAGAGTTTTATTTAATTTTTAAATTACTTTCCTTTTAAAACTAGAAAATATTTTTCTAATTAAGGAAAAATAATTTCTAATGAGATTAGAAATAGTAATTTCTAATCAGATTAGAAATAACTTTTTAATTCGATTAGAATATGTTACTTGTGTAATTTTGAAAAAGGAGTTTTTATAAATTATAATAAGTAAGAAACATAATTTATTGGAAATTTTTCAATTAAATTTTATTTAAAAATTAAAAAATAATTGAAAATAGTTTTCAGTTGAATTTGAAAATTATTTTCAAATCAGATTAAATTTCTATTTAGATTAGGAACTTAATTTATTTAGGAATCAATAAGTTTAATCTAATTTAATTTTTCCAAAGAGTTGGAAATATTATTTTAGACTATGAAGATTGATAACTAGAATCAATCGAAGCTTGATGTTTTATGCATATAATTTGATTATGAGGGCATTAGTTGCATGTTGGAATATATCTTCGATATATTATGCCTGTTGAATTGTATGTTTTATATGTATGATATTTTACATGCAATTTTTTATTTAATGAGACTACCAAAATTAAATCCCTCATTAGAAATGTTAAGTACATGTTTTAAACACGATTGTTGCTTTCCATTGTTATAAGAATAAATTAAAGTTTTATTTATTGTTAGGCTTGTTAGGCAAACTTAAGGTCATCTTAACCCAAATATGTTTAGTCTTAACAGTGAGTTTTGCTTAATTAAATTTGTGTGATTTAGATGACCAAACTCATGATAACATGAATTTAGAGGCAGTGTTAGGAATAATATATAAGATATGATTTGACAAGAGCTGTAACTTAATAGATCTAGGAGTCACATAAAATGTGATCGATAAAGTTGTTATCTATCTAATTTAAGTTTAGTTGGTTTGCTAAGAAAACTCAAGATCAATTACATTTGAATGAGATCTTAGCCCATTAGAAAGATTAGAATAATCTTTCTGAATAGTAGTGAAGGCTATTACTTTGAATAAAATTGTTATAGTAACCAAATACATTATTAAAGTCTTAATTTATTTTGGTAGTCATAACATATAATTAATTACTTTCTTTTCTTATATCTATAATCTAAATGGAATTTACCTTGTTTAGTATAGTTGATACTAATTTAGTGGACCAAATTGTTCGACTTAGGATATGTTTGAGAAGAGTTCTCAAAGTTAAATAGAAAATTTATATGTCCATTATATAATTTTACTATAATCTCTATTGAGAATTAGGTGACACAGTTTTAGAGATATGTCAAATCATATAGATGACAAAAATGTATTGCCATTTTGAGTTTATTAATATCTCATAAAGTTAAACAAGAACAAGTAAGATATGTGTCAAGACCACGATAGCAAAATACAAGAGGTTGCATGAAGTAGAGCTGAAAGTTATAGTACCTTGATAAAATTGTTTCACTTAATTTAACTTACTAAAAGCATAATTGTGTACTACAATTAAAGGCATTTGTTATAGTATGATAATAGTTGTCATCAGAAGAAATGATTGCATGACTTTTCTTGCCTATACGATATATAATAGAGATCATATATATTTCTAATTCATGCTTATAAGTATCTAATATTGAATTTAGATTCAACATTATTATAGTGTTTAATGCATGATAAGAAATAGAGTGTTGAGTAAAAGTAGTTGATCCAAGTTTATACAAATATTATGTATGTTTTGGATCAAATGAGACTTATGCTTAATATAAATGGCAAGAATAAAAGGTTAAATAACTAAGACTATTCTTTTATACGATGTTGGTTAGATCAACATAACGAGAATCATAAAGTTACATACAAGGATATACACTTTTCCCTTTATTTATGAATCGTATGAAACATATGAAATTTATTAAGTTAAAGAATAACTAAATCAACCTTTGGTGAAAGAATGATGATGTATTAAATTCTTAAATCTGATACGTGTGATGTATTGGATGGAATAATATTTCATAAAAAGATAATCCTTATATGTCATTAGATTAATAAGGACTTTATGTGATATAGTCATATGTATTAAATGAAATAATGATTTAAAATTTTGAAAAATTCAAATTGTTTAAATCTAAGTAGAAATTAAACATTAAGAATGTTGAAGCATTTCAATGAGATCGTTATGGTGAGTTTTAAATTTTTGGTTATTTATAGGGAATAAGATTCTCTAGTAAATACCATCATAACAAAAATTTCATAAGAGGATGGATTCACGTAAAGAGAAAAACAAAAGATGAGATATTGTATGATGCAGTATTATTTCTTCTATAGCTATACCTACTACAATGACTTACCTTTATAAGTTCTAATTAAATAAATTAGTAAGATTTCATATTAGATATGAAATGCTAAGTCTTTGAAAGAGTCAAAGTTAATGATTTAAAGATGTGATGCTTGGATCAAGCATACAGATCCATTAAGTTTAGAACTAAATTGGATAATAAAAGGTTATAAGATATCCAACAGGTTGGATATAATCTTACAAATATATTGAACAAATTTTTTTCAATGAACAGTTATAGGAGAATATAGTTGTCCTCTTCAATGGGAGTATAGAGAGACATATTACTCATAAAGAAAAATAATTCTAATTTTTTAATTGTTGAAAATATAATTGTCCAATAATGAATTTTGATGGATATGAAAAGGTAACAATTTAATTCTATAAATTAGATCTATAGAGATAAATTGGAAGTTGTTTACCTATTCTAAGTCCAAGTATATAGATAATGTATTAAAAGATGTTTGGTATTTAAAATATTTGATACTTTTGAAATATTAAAGATATCCAATATTCTATATATGATTTGATATTTGAGTTCAAAGTTATATGGATATTTACTTTAGAAGTAAATCCTAATTAAGGTTTACTTTACTTTGAACAATATCATTTTAATATTGGACAGGTTTCAATGTATCCATGGCTACTAATTAAGCTGTAATACATTTTTTTATTAATGGAAATGATTAATTGGATCAATAAGATCCTTAGTGAACTTGATATAGTTCCTTGTGTTGTTCAAGACAATAATGTATTATGAAACATTAGAGTCATTAGACATGTAAAAGGAGTTAAGATCTCATCAAAAATTCAAAGTTATATTTAGGAAAATTTTCTTAATTATGATGATAATTAAGATGAAAGTTATAAGATTTAAACAAGTGCTCAATATAAAGAATCTTGTAAATTTCTCTTATTAAGTTATTATCCCAATAGTAGCATAATTGTCATATGGTGATATGTATAAGATACTTAAGTGATTGGCTTAGTGCAAGTGAGAGATTGTTGGTATATGCCCTACAGCTAGTCAGTTGGTTGTAGTTTGGTGACAAAATATTTTAAAGGCATTTTTATCTTGTATTTGTTTAGATGTATATGATAAAGTCCATAGTATAATTATACATTACAAATGAAATTATGATGAGATTATAATTATGAGATTTATATTACATTTATGTATTATCCCTAAATTGTTTCTAGTAATTGTTTTATTAAGGTTGGACATTAGTAAAAAATAAAAAGACTAGCATACGCTATATTTCTCTTTATAAAGGAAGTAGTCAATTTTATAAACTAAAATATGAAAATACTTAAACAAACATGAGCACTTGTTAGAGAACAAGTTCACTAAACTGACCCCATAGGAGAAATTTGTCTGGAACATTACTTGTATGTCTGTAGAAATTCTCATTATGATGATTATATAAGTGATCTTTTGACTTGAGGTCTACAAAGTTATCTTGTATAAGAATTGCTATATTTTGATACTACTTATAACCTATTCTAATCATAGGTAGATCAGTTAGTAGTCATCGGATGTAATATGAACTACATAGAGGTAGTTAAGTGATCACGATAGGATTCATCTCCTTAAAGTAATTAGGGAGAATGTTCTATTGTTTTCGATTGGTATTGATTTGAGAAATCCTTGGCCAAGGTTGAGTGACACTTCGTAAATAGTTTATAAATGTCATTAATTCAATCGATAGCTAATGACGGAGAACTAATATGATTAGATTCAAAATAGATTATACATTAATCGTATGTACTATGTCTAATCGGAACATTGTATGATGAAAGGATTAAATTATACAAAAAAATCATAAACGGAAAAGTTAGTCAAAACCACTTTTGACATTCCTAAATATTTGTCATGATGTGTTGCCAGACATCAATCTTGATCTATGATTATAAATTGTTTAATTGGAGAATTAAGATAATTAAAAGGAGATTTAACTTATCTCATTCTAATTATGAGTTATAGTCACAATTTATAATCATTGCCAGCATATTTGGAAATATAATGGGTCTCACATAAAAAACGAGTTAAAGAGAGCAAAGATATTTTAATCAACTTAGACTTGACTGTAAAGTTTGAAAAACTTTATGATTAAATATGAGATATTTAATAAATAAGGATCAATATGAGATATTAGATCTTTTTTGGGCATGAATGGTATTTAATTAGAATTATTTTTGTTTTAAATAAAGTTTAATTGAAATTAGAATTTAATTTCAATTAAATTACTAAAATTCTAAATTCAATTAAATTACTAAAATATCTAAAACTTATTATAAATAATTTTAAGCTATAATGGAGCTAGCATTTCTTGCTTAACTTTCTATAAGAGTTACAAAATTCTCTTAACCTGTTTCATAAATACCTTAGAGGTTGGATACTTGTGTAGCTACAATGGCTAAGATGAGCCAGTTTCAAAATACAAGAGATACAACAAGAAAAAGATTAAGTTTTGGAATAAGATATCAATTAAGATTCATACTTTATTATGATTTAATTGGAAGTCATTTTACAGAATTAAAGTAAACTTGGTTTTTGGAAAATCAAAATACAAACAAGATTGGTAATTATTTCACTATGGTTGAGATTGGGTCCTGTCTTGATTTTTTGACACATTGATCCCTTTCTCTCTAACCTTTTACTTATCAACAACATAATAAGCCAAATGATTGACTAATGGGAAGTTTATGCATTCCAAAAACACAATGATGGTAGACATTTAAACAAGAAACTCAAAGTTGCTAATTTGGCGATAGGAACAAGTAGAAATACTAAAAGCAACGAACAAGTCTCATAAGAAGCTTTTTAACAATGCCTTAATATAAGAATACTTATGCTATGTTTTTAAGAAGGAAGCTTAAAGTTGATTTTTAATGAAGGAAACATTGTAACTAGTACAATTATTTGCATAATTTATTTGTAAATAGTTTACAATAAATAACAATATAACCTGATTGGTAAAGAAGAGAGAAAAGAAAAGCATATGAGAGAGAGGAGCTAGTGACACAATAGTGATAAAGAAGAAGAAAGGACTTGCCAGTGGTGACAAAGATTAAAGAAGAAAAGAGGATTTAGGGATCTAAAAATATTGACAAAGAAAAAGAGAAGACTATAGCGGTTAGGGCTATAGGATTTTAAAGAGATTGATTTTTAGTATATATATAGTCATTTTTTAGATTAGGTATGACTAGATCGGTCCAAGACTTTATATGATACATGATACTTACTTTCTATTTACTGTTTTGTCACCTCTAACAAAGTGTGGGGTGGTTGGTTTGTTACTAACTTAAAAAGACTCTTTTCTTTAGAGGAAAATTATTGCAGGCTATAGGCAAATTATGCACTATCCAACAACTCCAACTAACTACACTGGCTAACACTCAAATAATCCCTTAGTTAATCCTCTATAAAAATATTAATCCTTTTATATGACTAACTTTTAGGGCCAATTAGTAATGAAAAACTTCAGTTTTACCCCATCATATTAAACAATGAAGTCTACAATCTCCTAGTGAATCGAGTGCTCTAATCACTCATAATATTTCTAAAAGCTAAAGTATTTCACCATATTTTGGTTAAATAACTCAACAGAAGTTTTTGCTAAGCAAGCTGCTAGAATAACAATGAACATAACATTCAAAGTCTAGAGACACTAACATCTATAATTTTTCTTGAATAGGTAGGTGCAACAATTTAATTTACTTTTGTCTTCCTATTTTTGGTTAGCACACTCTCCAATGTGTATTATGTGATTCCTTATGAGTTCCTTATAAATTTCATTGAGCTTAAAAACATATAGTATGCCTCCTTTGTCAACAATTAAATCACCATTAGGACAATATCGTTTGGTAATGTCATTATGCAATTCTTACATCAAATGATAATAGTTAGCATTGATCTTACCACTTTGCCAAATTTAATCCGTCAAATCAACTTCAATCTAGGATAAATTGCAGTAGGCAACCAACACCTCTCTCTTACTAAGGGTATCTATTACTTGGTTACACTTCTCTAGTTTATGCTCCTAAGTAAATTCATATTTAGCCAAAAAGTCTTGCCGTTTTGCTTATTTAGCTGATAATTTCTTATTCACCTTGAAAAAGATAATTGCTACACTATTAATTTAGGCCATAAATTTTGGTCCCAATAGGTAAACATACCATACCCTTAAGCAGTGTACCACTATAATTATTTCCTTCTTATGGGTACAATATCTTTGTTCTACTTTGTTTAATTTTCTTCTTTCAAATGCTACTGGAGATCCCTTTTGAACCAATGCAACCTTAATAACTTCATTTAATGCATCAGTATGCATTTCAAATTGTAACTCCAAGTTAAAGCAACCTTAGAATATGTTATATGCAATAAACTGTTTTAACTTCTCAAAGGCATCTACACAATTATCTTACCATCACCATTTCCTCTTCTTTTTCATTAAATCAGTGAGAGGAAAAACCTTCTAAAGATATATTTGAGTGAATTTTTTATAATATTTTGCAAGTCTAAGGAATGACCATAATTCCAATACCATGGTAGGAGCTTACCACTCCATAATAGCTTGCACCTTCTTATCATCCTTCCGTTCATTTTTACTCACCATGTACCCTAAAATTTTGATTTCTAGCCTCATAAATTCACATTTTTCTATCTTGACATGTAATTGGTACTTTTTTAAAGCATTCTAACACTTATTGTAAGTGAACTGCATATTCTTTTATAAAATTGCTATACAATATAATGTCATCAAGATACACTACCACAAATTCATCTAGAAACTCATGTAATACACCATTCATCAAATTAAAAAATGTGACAGGGGTCTTGTTCAAGCCAAAAGTCATGAACAAAAATATGTAAGTGCTATACTAAGTGTTTTATATGTGCGTTTTGGCTCTTCACTTTCTATAATTCTAACTTGCTAGTACCTTAATCAAAGATCCATCTTTGTAAAAATTGAAACCTTGCTTAATCTATCATCAAATCTTACACGAATGAAATATGATATTTGTTTCTAATAGTTACCTTGTTTAATGCCCTATAATAGTCACATATTCATAAACTGTCATCAACCTTATTTTGGAAACAAACAGGAGCAATATGAAGAGATTTTTAGGGTTACACATACGCTACTTCTAATAATTTACCCAACTATTTTCTTAATTCTTCCAATTATAATGGGAATCACACTATGTTCCAACTCAATTTTGATATTAATGGCTATCTTTAGTGGTAATTGTTTAGGCTACGCTTTTGGCATTACATATTGGTAAGTTTCCAACAGAAGGACGATCTTATTTGTGAATTTAATAACAACATTTTCCTCTATTTCAATTATGATAACAAGGTGTTCATTTTTATCATACTTTAAACCTTTCTCTATTGCCATTATTGAGATAACATGAGACTTGGGATTGCTATTGCTACTTTTGCCAATAAAATGACTTCATCTTTTTCTTATGTAAACCTAATTCCACTTAAACATAGACACACCACTAATTTTTGTTAGTGAAGAAACTATATACAAAGGATTACGTTCAAGTAATCCAACGGTATGACTATCATATTAATCTTTCTAGCTCAGCTTTTCACACTTATAGGCATATTGTAAGCTATTCTATTAGCATTCTTAGCATTTGCATCAATTATTTTCAATCTATTTATGCTCTTGGTTACCTTCAATCTAAATTTGGCAATTAGCATGTTTGAAATAAATGTGTGTGATACTCGTCTTAACCCTTGCTGCAACATTTGCGCTACTTATTCAAAATGTTAAGTGCAATAAAGAAGCATGAGCTGTCTTTCCTCACTTGATAGAGTGTTCAGTAACTATTGAAGGTTCACCGTTACTACGTCACCCTTAGTAGCAATGAGCTTCTCTCATTTTGAACATTCAAATACAGAGTGAGGTCTATTACATATGAAGAAATCAATGTATTTGATGTTCTTCTACCATTAGAAGAAGCCCTCTCGTTCATTTTATATTTTCCTTTATCATTATACAATTATTTCCCCTCATATTTAGGTTTTTCATTGCAATTCTTTTACTTATCCTTGTACTTGGATTGGTTTAAGGTCCTTCAGAGCCGGTCCTGAGGTTTTGTAGGCCCGGGGTAGAAGAGAAGATGTGGGCCCTCTGACTTTAATTAAAAATAAATTGAAAAAAATAATTCAATATTTATTACGTCTTAGAAAATATTATACTCATCAGTACACAAAATATTAAATTGAAAAAAATAATTCAATATTTATTACGTCGTAGAAAATATTATACTCATCAGCACACAAAATATAATCAAATAATATGTCTTCTACGAGCACTTCTCGATGCAAAATCGCTAATAACGGAGTCTAAATCAAGAGATTCAAGCACATCTTTCTCAATACATAGAGATGCAAGACCATTCAACCGTTATTGTGACATCGACGATCTCAAGTAGTTTTTTAATATCTTCAGTTTCGAAAAACTTCTCTCAGCTGATGCAACCGTAACAGGAACATTCAATAAGATTCGACAAGCAATGGAAATATTGGGATAGCATTCTGCTGCTTTGACAAACTCCAAAATATTAATGGCAGACATTAACCCATATGACAAAGACCTTTGCAACACTCTTAACTCAGAAAATAGATCATCGATGTCAACATCTGACACATTGTTGTGAGAAAAAGTCTTGTTAAACTTAACACAATCTTTTTTTAATTCATTACTGTCCAGTGATTTCAACTTATCTGAATCTCACAAGAATCCAAAAATATTTTGAAAGATAGTTAGTTGCTCAAATCTTTCACTAAGCAAAGCGATGGCCATATCCACAACAACTAAAAAGTAGTTGACTCTAAATGATTCCTCTGGTGATTGTACCACTTTTTCATGATCACATTCATCAAATTGCTTTTTCTGTAGAATACGGCGTTTGGCTGGAAATACGGGCTTAACACTCATTTCAGAAGCAATAGTTTTGACAATGTTCAAACTAGATTCAAACCCTTCATCTCTATACTTCTCAAAATATTTCATGGCATCGTTTATTTGGCTGATTGCAATGTCAATGGTAATGGACTTAGATTGTAGCTTCTTACTCACTATATCAACATAAAATAAAATATCATACCAAATAACCATGCCAAGCAAAAACTCAAATTTCTCTATTGATGTGGCCAAATCTTCAGCGTGACTCCTTATCTCTGATTTATCTTTAGAACTATGCATCTTCATTAAAGGAAGCCTTATTTGAGGGGCCTGAAATCTAATAGCTTTAACACTTTTAATCTGACTCTCCCAACGTGTATTAGACAATGATTTGACAGTCGATCTAGGGACATTGTCAGTTAGAACCTTCCACCTTTTAGGAGAGCTAGAAAACAATGTGTATACACAATGCACAACCCCAAAAAATGAACTAGCTCTAACGCAAGATTCTGCCATATCACAAAGGGTAAGATTAAGACTATTACACGCACAAGGCATATACAATGCTTTTGGATTTATGTCAAGAAGCCTCTTTTGAACCTCTTGATGTTTCCCTTTCATGTTTGAACCATTATCATAACTTTGACCCCTCGCATCATACACATTAATATCAAGAGACTTCATTACCTCCAATAATTCATTAAAAATTCTCAAACTAGATGTCTCATCAACTTTTAAAAACTCTAAAAAGTACTATTCCACCATTAACTTGTCATTTGACATATTCACACATCGAACTATTAGAGTCATTTGTTCTTGATGGCTCACATCTAGGGTACAATCAAGAATCACAGAGAAATACTTCGTCTCTTTGATGATCTTCAATATAGAACTTTTCATATTGTATGCCAATAGAGAAATCAATTCATTTTGAATTTTGTGGCCAAGACAATGATGATGAATTTCTCTATTTTTAATACGCCGAATATGTTCTTGCATTATCGGGTCAAATTTAGCAATCATTTGCATAAGTCCTAAAAAGTTACCATTACTAACTTCATAAAGTT
>JANZXR010000003.1:8306391-8317150 GCA_027575705.1 Erythroxylum echinodendron
GCATATATGAATGCATGCATATGTCACTATACACTTATACACTCCTATTCATGGCAATCGGTGAGGGGATGTTACAAGTTTAATCTCCTAAACATCAGACATTCTTCATCCTCAAACCTCCCCTGATTGCTAACTCCACCTTTTCCTTTCTCATCTTCATCTTCATCTCCATCTCCTTCTTCATTCTATAATTCTCAAACTTTTTCCTACTGTCACTATTCTTAAATGACATTTATCAGGGGAATTTTTTTCTTCTCAGCTGCTCTTTTAATTCCAACCTCTTCCCTTTTCTATTTTTAGTTACCTTGATTCCCTTCCCTCCTAGAAAAGCTATTTTTTTTTTTCATTATCAACTTCCCTGCTCCCTTTCTCCTACCATATAGCTTGACAATCAAGATGACTCAGGTGATTTTTCACCTTTGCCTTTGTCCACCCTTACCTCTACCAAACCTTTCCCTAGTGTTGACACTCCCTCTTCTTCCTCCATTCCTATCCTTCAATATCATTAGATTTCTTCTCCTAAGAAAACTTTGAAACAAGTTTAAAGGGGCTAGCATACTTCATCACTCCTTTTTAACCCTCCTAGGGAGCATGATGGCAAGCTAGTTGTTTGCCCTGACATTAAAGTCTTGAAGGAGGGTGCTTGTAACTAAGACTCCACTTTGGTAGGCTTTTTCTTTAAGCATAGACCTCGCCCCCTTTCTAGTTATTCAAAGATAGGCTTACATATTCTAGAAAATAGAGTTTTGGTTTAAGTCCTCTTACCTAAAGATAACCTTGTTTTGTTTACCTTTTCAAGCTCAATGGCTCATAAAATTCTAGAGGAAGGTCCCTGACATGTTGAACAACAACTTCTATTTCTCTAAGTTTGGCATCCACATTTGAAGCTTGAGGATATGAAATTTCAAAGCATCCCTCTTTGGATTAACTTTTACAATATTCCCTTGGAGTATTGGACTAATCAAGGACTGATTTCCTAAGCTAGTTTAATTGAAAACCATTTTGTTTAAATGAAAACATAGATAAAAATAGGAGAATTAATTGTGGTTATGTTCATGTAAGCATTAAGTTATCTAGGGAGCCATTTAACAAAATACCTGTAATGCGATTGGGGGTTAATAATGTGCTCTTTGAAGATAATGTGGCTATTTCCTATCACTAGAAACCTCCCATTAAGTCCCAAAGGAAAGTATGAAAATCTACAGGTAGAAAATCCAACAAAGGTAACTACAATGAATTAATGGGAGTAGAAGACTTAGTCATTCTTGATAAAGAAAAAGAACAAATCAATAGAGAAATCGTCACAAGTACACCTTCTGAAATTTTTATTAAAGGTTTAAATTCTACTTCTTTTGCAAATTTTGGTAAGGATGGTGATATTACTACTCCACAAACAAAATGTGATAGAATTATGATAAAGGAGAATGGGATCTCAAGCTTGTCCAAGCGACAAAATGGAAATGAGCCTTTCAAAACAATTGTTAGAGGAAGGAGGTCACAAAGGAACAAGGGTTCTAGCTTTAAAGGTAAACAGAATTCAATGTCCATTTTAATATGGAATGTAAGAAGATTAAAATACCTTAAAAAATAACTTGCTTTGAGGATTTTGTCTTTAAAAAAAGCCTCTTTTATTAAGACTCATAGAAGCAAAAATAAAGGTGGAGAACCTAAAAGATTAAATGTTTTGGGAACTTAATGGAAATTGGTTACAAATCACGCTCACCACATACTGGGTAGGATTATTATATGCTACTATTCAACTGGAGTGAAGGTAGATATTTTGGGAACTACTAATAAAGTGATGCATTTAAATTTATCTTTATTAAAGAGCAAGTTGTGATAAACTCTTCTATTGTATATGCTCATAACTTTGCTTTCCAAAGAAATGAGTTGTGGAGTACTATTAAGAATATAGGAACCTGTTATATAGGGCCTTGGATAACATATGGTGATTTTAATTCCACATTATATAGAAATAAAGCTCAATTTAATAGTTTTTAAGAAATTTCTCAAAAGATTTCAAGGAACGTGTAGCTCATTTAAGGGTAACAGATTTAAAAGCAGAAGGATACTACTACCTTTAGAGCAATAAGCAAGGATCATATTCGTTCATAAGAAAAAAATGGATAAGGCCTTAATTAACTCCAATTGGCTAGCAAATTTTCTAGAAAGCATTGCTAACTTTATGGATCCATTGTTCTCAGATCATACTTTAATAAGGTTGTTTGGTTTTCTTACAAAAACTACTAGAAATTTCCGCTTTAGGTTTAACAACTTTCTAGCACATCAAAGGGGTTTCTTGGAAGCCTCCAATAAATGGATTGAGAAGAATCTCATTATATCCAAACAATATTGCTACTTACAGAAGCTCAATTTTATTAAGAAGGAGTTTAAACTAATAAATAACTCTAGAGGCTCCAGTGTTAAGGATCATATGGATTATACTAAGATGGAATTAACCAAAATTCAGAACTTTCTAGTTGTTTCTCTAGTTATTGAGACACTTTTAATAAAAGAAAATTTGCTTTTAGATAGCTATCTACAGGTTATGCATAATTAGTCTTCCCTGAGCAAAC
This sequence comes from Erythroxylum echinodendron, assembly GCA_027575705.1. Classification (NCBI taxonomy): domain Eukaryota; kingdom Viridiplantae; phylum Streptophyta; class Magnoliopsida; order Malpighiales; family Erythroxylaceae; genus Erythroxylum; species Erythroxylum echinodendron. Next base: position 8,308,968 of record JANZXR010000003.1, read on the forward strand.
AGAGGGTTAGGATTGGTTGACTTAATGATGGTAATAGATGCACTAAAATTTTCTTCAATTCTGTGCTAACAAGAAGGAATAGAAACAATATATGTCCCATATTATCCACTGAGGATATAATTTTGTAAGATTAAGATTCACTCCTCTATAAAGCTTTCAAATTTTATTCCGTACTTCTAGGAACTGTTAATCCTTCTAGGTCCTCAATACCTTTCTTAAGAAGTTTCATCTCCAAAAATTTCTCTGAAGGGATAGCAACAAGTCTAATTAAACCAGTTAAAGATAAGGAAATAGTGGATGCAATTTTCATGATAGATGGGATGAAAGGCCCAAGACCTAATTGATTGAATGGCGACTTCCTTAATAAATCCTAGGATGTAATTCGTAAGGTTATTAAAGATGTTGTACATGATTTCTTCTCAAAAGGAAAACTACTGAAGAAACTCAACAAAACGTTTCTCTATTTGGTTTCTAAAGTTTATAATCCAACTACTTTCAGTGATTACAGACCAATATCATGCACTAATTTTCTCTATAAGGTTATTTTCAAAATCCTAGCTACAAGAACGAAGTATGCAATTAAATTCGTTTTCTGTGACAGTCAAGTAGCCTTTATTGAAAATAGATAGATTGGTGATAATATATTGTTAGATTGGTGACAATCAAGTAGCCTTCATTAATAATAAGGGCTTCAATAGTATAAACTGGGATTTTAAGTTGTATGGACTGCAAGCTTTTGGTTTTCTTAAACAATTTATACATTGGATTAAAGAATGCTTCTCTACTGCTTCCTATTGTGTCTTAGTGAATGCAAGCTCATTCGTGATCTCTAAAGGTGCTAAAGGATTACAGAAAGGAGATCCTTTATTTCCCTACCTCTTCATCTTATGCATGCAAGTTCTTACCCTTCTTATTAAACTCAATGTCAATATGAACCCCAAATTCAGATTTCACTCCAAATGCAAGAAAGTGTCCTTAATCAATTTGTGTCTTCCAAATGTTCTGCTATTATTTTCCAAAGCTTATGCATATTTTATCAAAATCCTAATGGGGTCCTTCTAGCAATTTAAAAGATTATCAGGACTGGAGTTCAATCTTACTAAGAGTCACTTTATGATTTCTACTGCAACATCACATATGGAAACTATCATTACTAAAATCACTAGTATCAAAAAAAAACTTCCCCCTATGGTGTACCTAGGACTGCCTATTTTAAAAAGAAGGTTGAACTTCAATGAATGCTTTCATCTTATTGAAAAGGTCTAAAAAAGACTCTCCTTTTGGGTGAAAAAACCTCTCATATACAGGCAAGCTCTAATTGATCAAGTATGTTCTTTCTTTTTTTTTCATATCTAATGAAGCTCTTGCATTTTTCTATTAAAAATACTACTCAAGTTGTTATAAAAGATGAGCAGAAAATTCCTGTAGCATTTGTTAGGTGGAGTATAACTGTTAGCTAAATTCAAATGGAAAGATATATGCAACTCTAAAGAATAAGGGGGACTGGGAGTCGATGACATCAAGGCTACTAACCTGCATTGATTTTGAAAAGATTATAATGGATCTTGGAAGGCAAAGACACTCTTTGGGTGAAATGGTTACATAGTTATTTTCTAAAAGGCAAAAGCATATGCATGGCATAAAAATTCTTCTCATTCTTGGTTTCTTAGCTAACTTCTTCAGCTAAGAGATCAAATGAAACCTGAAATTTTTTGTAAGGTGGGAAATAGGGAAAGAGCCTTTGCGTGGCATGACAATTGGATAGGTCATGTACAATTAATCCACCATCTTGAAGCTTATGCAACTAGGATTCAAGACACTTTAATGGATAAAGTCTCCATGATGATAGTTTATAATAATTGGACATTGCATCAAGACCTATAGGGCTTCAAATCAGATTATTCTCCAAATAATTCTAATCTGATAGGTATTATTAGAAAAACAAGCCAATTTCTAACCTATCCAGTAAGTTATATAAGGATTTAATACGAATTCAAATTCCTAAAGTGCCTTGGTTTAAAGTTGTTTAGAATAAATCCATGTTACCTAAAATCTCATTCTTGCTATGACTAATCATAAAAAATAGATTGCACACAATGGATAGATTAAACTTTCTATCATTAAACAAAATGTGTTCCTAATGCATGGAAATGGATGAAACCAAGGATCACTTATTCTTTGAGTGTCAATTTGCTTCTAGTATTTGGAATGAGGTTAAAAAGCTATGTCAGCGGTAACTTCTAACAACTTCCTCGTCTAAAATAATCCAATGGATGTTGGATCATTCTGGGATTCCTAAGGCCACTTTTGAGGTATCTGTGAATGCACTAGGTACTTGTATGCAAGAGATATAGAAAGAAAGAAATAAACTAAGATTAACAAAAACAAGTTAACAACTTTGAAAGAGACAACATTGAGATACTTCCGCTTCTCAAGGAGATCCTAATGATAAAGAACATGGTCAACTGAATATTAAAAAGTCCTTCTAGTTTTTTACATAAATAACAATCTGGTATTCTTAGTTAAGAGGATTGTATTCTAATTCTCTTTATTTTTGTAAGAGTTTTCCCCAGTTGAAATGATTTGCAATCTCCATACACTCCTTATTAATATATATTTATTTAAAATTTCAAAAAAAACTATTTATACTTATAGTTAAAATTACATAAATAGAGTCCTAGAATGCTTGGACTTGAGAATTAACATGTCCTTGTAAATTGTATGTGAGAGCCAACATTGAACAAACTCCACACTAGTGCTAATTTGATTCTAAAATTTTTATGCATCCCAAAGTAGTGTGTAAATAGTTTCTAATACCAAGTTGTAACTGGTGCCATCTTTGTTCTATAACTTCTTGTATAAAATAGTGTTGGTCTTATTCTACTTCTCAAGTTCTTTAAACTTGGTAAAAGATAAGTGTCTATCTCCTTAGAAAATTCAGTGCCTATTATGCCCTTTTCCATTGACTTGTCCACTTTTTAACATCTTCAAACTTGAATTGACATCTAATGTTATTTATAAAGTTATTATCCTTTTAATTATCTTTTAATTGACTTTAATATCTCCTCGATTGGAAAGCTATGGAGAAAGTTATACTAAACTCTGTGGTTTCTCTTAAAAATCATCACCTAAATGATAATGAACTAAATATAGAAAAACATCAATAAATTCGTATAAAACATGCTATATAAATTCCAAATACCTAGTAATCTAATCCCAAATAAAATGTAAAATATAAACCTATCACTTAGCTCCATGCTAGACTTAAGTAGAGATAGTTATTTTGCAATTTTTTTTAGTTATATCAATTTATGGTCAAAGTGTCAAATTGCCTTTCCAACAATTATGTTGTTTTGATAAACATAAACAATTGTGTAATTTATATATGTGTTTAGAGATGTCTCGGTACAATGGGAAATCAATTTTTGTCGTTTTCCTTATATTTCATATAAAATTGAGAAAAGTGTGCAAGGCATAATAGATTGTGTAAACTCTTACTACAAATGACAATATCTTCCTTACATAAATAAAAGTCTCACTTTTTTATATATTTCAAGTTATATTAGTTTTTGTTCTAAAGAAAATAAGAATTGTGATGCTTAGAAGGTGTTCGATGAAAGTACACCCAGAAGGTGCTTGAAAGGACTTATTAAAACACACACTAGATTTTTGACAAAAAGCCTTTCTATAGAAAATACTTAAAATGTTTGGAAAACTTTTTTTAGGATTCAGTTAATGAATTAAGTTATGAAAATAGTATAATTAAATATTGAAATGTAGCCTTAATTTGGATCATGTGACAAGTATTATTAGATCACTAATTCAAGCAAATTTTGGTGATAAATGGTGGCCAAAAATATAGAAGAATATAGTAAAACAATGGCTCAATTGGATCAATTCCTTATGGTAGTTTTGGAAAAAGAATAATTTTTTATGGCTGCTTAGTTAGATGGAATATGTTTAGTTACATGGAATATGTGAATCCCTCTTATGTATTCAATTGAACTTGGCAATAAGATTATTTCTTGGTACTTACTTGCTAACAAAAATTAAGTATGGTGGTGACATGTTCTATCAAAGAAACTAGATAACTTGGTGAAGGTATCAATCATTTTCCTTTACAAATTATTCACATCCTTATTTAATAAGTAAAAATATTGTATACCAATTATAGAGAAACCATAATCACTGTAACTCCAAAGTAGACTTATACAGTGACAATTACAGTGATAGTTATTAATTAAATATTATGTCGGTTATCATAGTTATGTCAAGTGGTGCCTAACCGTCACCTTGCTTGGATCAGACACAATAATCACAATTATTTGTGTAATCTTTTTAGGAATAATATATACCTCATAATAGTTTGAGTTGTAAACGTGTGTAACTCTCATAGACATTGACTACTGTGTGTGTGTGTACGTGCGCTCGATCGCACATATATTATGTAAAAATACATCAAACTCTATTCTACATTAAGCCCTTATATAAATGTATTTTTTGTCTTCCTACATTAATAGAAGATTCTTTTTTGTTATTTATTGTCTCATATAAGCATTTGTCCCTAAATTTACTAAGTTATCAACTGCACATAAGATGTTTCATAAGGACACATATAAGGTGATTGACGGATTAATGCCAAATTTTTTATTTGGGAACTTAGTTGTGAGTACAATTAAAAATTAATGCACTTTAACCTCAAATTAATCCTTATAACAATTAGGATTAAAGTAAGTGTGATTTTTTATGTAAAATGGCTGGTGGGTAGAATTCATAGGCAATTTGATAAATGATTAATTGATTATATTCATATACCCATATTTATTATGTTTTGCTTATTATTTAATATTTTATAATATTTTTAGTACTTATTTTGCTTAAAGTGTGTTTGTAAGTGATAATGGCCTTCATAGACCAAAAGAAGAAGAATTCGGGCAAAATTATAACATAAAACAGAGATTTGAAGCAATTATAGAGATACACAGTTGCGTACAGTGTTGTGTAAGTCACTTTAAACATGTGGAGCTTTGAACACATTATTTTTACCTGTATGAAGATACGCGCCTATATATGTTGACACACATGACCGTATATATTGCCTGTGGAAGTCACGGTGCCGTGCAAAGTTTCAAATTGATGTGTTTTTGGAGATACATGGTCATCTATACAGCCATTTAAGTGACCATATATATCCCAAAAATCCTAGTTTTTGCTATAAAAGGATATTATTAAAGGCTACAAAGATAGAAGCATTTTTAGTTATAATAGACACCAAAAAAGAGGTAGTTCTGAACAAAGGACAAAGAAAACACGAAGACTAAATCAGATAAAGAGCACCTTTCAATCCAAATTGAAAAAATATTTCATTAGAGACAAAAGGGGGATATGGAATATGAATTCTTTTATTTCTATTTTTTGGGAATATATGATATTGGATTTGTTTTCTATGTTTAGGAACTAAATTGTTTAATGCCTAAGTGTGATTAACCCTAAGTTGTGATGATCATATGATAAAATCTTTTATTTAATGCAGTTTTATTGATTGTTTTATTACAATTCAATTATAAGTTATATTCTTGAACTAACATATCTAAAATATTAGTCCAATATTTGATTTCATATGATTGAGATTAAGAAATCCTTCTGTGTGAATAAATCTACTATAATTGGAAGGAGCTGCATGCAAATTTAGAGATAGGTCGACATAAATCCTCCATATTAAGATCAAACCTAATATTGAAATTCACGAATCAATAATGCAGCTTTAGGGATTTAAACTAAAAAGAGAATTCAGTTAATCAACCGAGGGTTAGTTGTTAATAGTCTCGAGAAAGATATTAACATAAGATAGGAATTTTCACAATCCAATAATGAATAATTTAATTGCATGATAAAAGGTTAGTGTTTAAGATATCTTAAGGGGATTCATCACCTAGGTATTATTTATTTAATATCAAATAATCATAGTATTTTCTTTATCTTAGTTCATTATTGTCTCAACTTGAGTTTAGTTTGTTTAGTTTAATCTTCATATGATTGAGATTGAGAAATCCTTTCATGTGAATAGATCTATCATAATTAGAACGAGTTGCGTGCAAATCTAGAGATAAGTCAACATAAATCTTCGAGATTAGGATCAAACCTAATTGTGAAATTCACGAATCAATAATGCAATCTTCTGGGTTTTAACTAAAAAGAGATTTTAGTTAATCAACTGAGGGTTAGTTATTAATAGTCTTAAGAAAGGTATTAACATAAAATAGAAATTTTTACGATCTAATGATAGATAATTTAATTGCATGACAAAAGGTTAGTATTCATAATATCTTAGGAGGATTCATCACCTAAGTATTATTTATTTAATATCATCTAATAGTAGTATTTTCTTTATCTTAGTTGATTATTGTGTCAACTTTAGTTTAGTTTGTTTGATTTAATTTTCAATTAAATTTACATCTTGATTCGAAGATTAGACAATAGAAAAAAGGTTAATATTAGTACTTACAGTCCTCACGGGATCGACCCGAACTTACCAATGCTAGATATCTCTACACCATGCACTTGAGAGTAAAACTTATAATTCTTATAAGCACAGAAAATCAAATCAATCACAATTCAAGAAAGATTTACTCATTTAAAGCATGTCTTTGGTCCCATTTCAAAAGATGATACTATATAAATTATTGGACATATGGATTAGATTGACAATACTATTGTCAATGCCTAAATGTAGTTAGAAGACATTTTGGTATGGCAAACAAAAGAGTTAGGGTGCTAAAAGATGCCTTAACTCTATTATGAAATAACAGTGCTCTAAGAGGTGGCAAAAACCAGTCCCATCTGAATGCTTCTAATATGAATCAATTTGATGGTGCTTATGACGCTAAGGCATTAGAAAATTTTCTTTGGAACATGCCATATACTAATTAGCTTGTATTTGGTAGGAGATGCCAAACTTTAGAGGAGTGTCTGATTAAATGATGATATAAATAATGGAAAGTGGCAAATTGATATTTGGGAAGTGTTAGTTTATAAACTAAAAGAACAATCCCTTATAATACAATAAGGGTTGCTTTTCGATCATTATAAAATATATGATAGGATGGGATTTTTGTAACATTCATTTATATCAACTCATTTTATTGGACATTTGTAACATGTCCAAAGAACATGTTTAACTTTTTTTCCAAATTATTAGCTTAGGGACATATTAAATTATGCCTACAATATGTTTATAGTGTGTTATATGATATTTAGTTTGATTAGATAAGTCTTGATGCTTGGTATGCTCTGAATGGAAATAGAGAGAGAAAACATTCTGGATGGAGAAAAAACGTTGGAGGAGCATGATCTTCTCCAGAGATCAAACAAAAAAGTCAAATCAGGGGAGAATTCAGGGCCAGTTGAAGGTCATTTGGATGGGGTTGGGGGGGTATTTGAGTAACGAAATTCCCGCAGGAAAGGATGCCAGGATGGAAGTTCAGGAAGTAACAGAGGAAGCTAACAGATCCAACACTAGGGTCTCGTATAGAGACATTACGTCTGGAATGGGTTCCCACAGGAGAATTGCGGCAGAAATCAATGCGAGGATTCAATGGCAGGATGTAGAAGATGATTCATCAGATGATCAAATGCCGGACGAATCTGGTGAGGATGATGAGTGTTATGCCCGGTAATTAGTTTATCGAAAGAGGAAAAAACCCGCTTACGTTCTCCTTGGAAACAGGCTTTGATTATCAAGCTTTTTGACAGAAAAATGTGGTACTCTTACTTCTATGACAGATTGCTTTCTAAATGGCAAATCAAAGGCAACCTATTGCTCACGAATATTGGTTATGATTTCTATGTTGCAAGATTCACAAACAGGGATGATTATAACCATGTTGTTATACAAGGGCCATGGGTTATTGGAGACAGCTACTTAACAATCAGAAAATGGGTTCCGAATGTAACATCCCGTTTTTATATAATGGGTTGAACCATAGAAATGGGTACACGTGAGGTCAATCGGAGAAATTAGGAAAACACATCTCATGCTCATGCATTTAGGAACAGTGATTTTTGCACATGAAAAATAACTGTACATGCATTCATGACATTTTCCCGGTATAATTGTGAATAAAATGTGATTTTTGAAAAATAGGCTTTGTGTGTGTAAAAATTGGATTGGAGAGGGTCATTGG
>JANZXR010000003.1:8317250-8332444 GCA_027575705.1 Erythroxylum echinodendron
TTGTACTCCTATGTGTTTAATTGATACTTACATGCATAAATTATGATGTTATATGAATGAATTGCATGAGATTATGTATTGGTTAAATTGGGTATGTAAGTCTTGGAAGATGGATGAATGATGTGTTAGAAGTTAAAGAATGAAAGGTTATGTAGTTTAGGTGAATTATAATGTTTTAGATGTATTGGAATTAATGCACCGAACTTCATAGCGGCGGAGGAACCCATTAAGATTATTACTGCATGGGTCCGTATCCCAGGGCTTTCTATTGAGTACTTTGATAGAGCTTTCTTGCAAAGGGTTGGAGAGAAGATTGGAAAAGTGATCAGAATAGACAAACACACTGAAACTGTTGAGAGGGGACAATATATTAGATTATGTGTCGAAGTTGATTTGAGTAAACCTTTGCTCTCGAAATTTAAACTTAATGGTAAAATTTGGGAAGATCCAATATGAGGGACTGAAACAAATTTGTTTCAAATGTGGCCAGTTTGGACACAAAGATGAAGATTGTGGTAAGACTGTTAATCCCGATTCGCGCAGTTTTCAGAGTCCTCAAGCTGGAGAATTGAACATTCAGAAAAACAGACCTAAGCCTATGGAGGAGGATAATACCTACGGTTCCTGGATGATGGTTAAAAAACCTGGGCATAGGAGAGGTAGAACAACCAAAGGACAGGAAGCACAAACTCAACGGACTGGAATGGAGAGACAGAATCTCAACAGTGGACATATTAGGGATAACAGAAGAGCGCAAGATCGAGATTTGAGACCCTAAATACAGAAAATGTGCATTTGCGTGATCTTCATAATGATCCTAGGGAACTAAATGCGGAAATTTCTGGCAATGCTACTCCTTTGGCAGGGGATAATCGCTTGGCCTCTCAACAAGTCAACCAGAATATTGGCGAAAATATGGTTTCAAGGGATATTTCCTTAGAAAAGGACACGAATCCCTTCCAAACTAGAACTGAGACTTCTTTTACTGGCAGAGTTCCTCTGGTGAACAGTAACAGTATTCTTAGCCAATCTTTACCCTCTCCTGGAAGGAAAACACAACTTGCTATTTCTACAAGGAATAAACAAAATAGAGGTAAAGGAGTTTCTCCTTACACAAGACCTCTCCTTCTAGGGAAAGAGAATAACCCCATTCAGAACTTCTCCATTCCCTTCCAATCCCCCTCATTGGACTCGATTGAGAATTTTCAACCTCAATCTCAACCTATTATGTCCACCCATCATGTTTCACAGCCCCCCAGAATTCTCAACCCTGATAGGAGTTCCGATGGATGGACCAGTGATGAGGTCATTTCAGCCCCTGGCTCGCAAGGCTTAGATCCACATGGATTCATACCTTTCACCTCTTCACAAACCCCTGGAGATGCTTGCATCAGTGGAAATCGAGTGGGAGTAGAAGAAGGTAATGATGGTCCTATAATAGGACCTCAGAACGCTCATGCCTAATGCTCTATTGCATCCTAGCTACCCTTATCCAACTTTTTAAGAAGTTATAATGTCAATAAAAATCATGACATGGAACGTTCAGGGTGCGGCTAGCAGACTCTTTCTTGTGACAATGAAAGAGTTGATCCGGATCAATGATCCTACTGTCTTAGTCTTGGTGGAAACTCATATCAGTGGTGAGCAGGCTAAAATAGTTTGCAGGCAGATTGGTTTTTCTAGACATACCAGAGTTGACACCCAAGGTTTTAGTGGAGGTATTTGGATTTTTTGGAGAACTGAAATTGTGGATGTGAATCCCCTTATTAATCATTCTCAGCATGTCACGGTTAAGATTGCTAAGAGAGGTGATACGCATTGGTACTTTTCTGCAGTATACGCAAGCCCTGACATGACCCAAAGACAGGAACTATAGAGGGCACTGGAGAATTTTAAAAATTCGATCAGTGGATCGTGGCTAGTGGCTGGAGACTTTAATGAAACAGCTTTTATGAATGAAAGAAGAGGAGTAGGGGGACCTGAATTAGAAAGGCGCTGCAGAAATTTCGCCAACTGGATTGAAAACAATGTCCTTATCGATCTTTGTTACTCCAAACCACAGTTTACTTGGAATCGAGGTCTTTCTATTATCACACGAAAAAGTGCGAGATTAGATAGAGATTTAGCTAATGAGGAGTGGCATACTCAATTTGAGGATGCATCAGTTAAGCATTTGCTCCAACTAAAATCGGATCACTACCCTATTCTAATCAGTACCAATGGTTTTGCACCAATTTCAGCATTGACTAGACCCTTTCGATTTTATGTTGCTTGGCTCGCTCATGACAAATTTGACGAATTCTTAGTTAAGTGCTGGAACAGAGAAATGCCATTATTATCTATGGTCTCAGAATTTGCAGATAAACTAAAGGTATGGAATCATGATATTTTCAGGAATATCTTTCGTAGAATTGCTGATCTTGAGAGAAGACTTGGTGGCATCCAAAGGGCTCTGGCGGATAATGGCCCGAGACATTTACTCAAGTTGGAGGCATCATTGAGAAGACAGCTTGAGGAGGTGTTGGAACAGGAATCATTGTTATGGTTTCAAAAGTCTAGGTTGGACGCTTTAAGTGATGGAGATAGGAATACAAAGTACTTTCACCTAAGCACTATTATTAGGAGGAGGAGGAACCGGGTTGATATGTTGATGAATGCGAATGGTGATTGGATTTCTGAGCCTAATTAGGTACTATCTCTAGTATATGACTATTGGAGTGACCTTTTCAAGGAAGTGAACCCAAGCAATCAGGTCTAGTTTATGCTGAGGGAGAAGTTTCCACCCATCTCAACTGAAGAGTACAGTATGCTTAGTGCCAATTACACAGTAGTTGAAGTGAAGAAGGCTCTTATGCAGATGGAACCAATGAAAGCACCAGGGTTGGACGGTTTCCAACCTATCTTCTATCAAAGATTCTGGAATCTGGTAAGCCACAACCTTTCGAATACTATTCTTGATGTTCTTCATGGCAAAACCAGTCTAGAAGGAATGCAGGATATATACTTGGTGCTTATCCTGAAGAATGAGGCCCTTTAACATCCAGAGCAATTTAGGCCAATCGGCCTTTGTAATGTCACATATAAGTTAGTGACCAAGATCATGGTTAACAGATTAAAATCCATCCTGCCGAAAATCATTTCTCCTACTCAGGCTAGTTTTGTTCCAGGCTGTCAGATTACGGACAATATCATAATTGTCCAGGAGATGTTACACTCAAAGAGAAAAAAATCAGGGTGTTAAAGGACAAATGGCAATCAAAATAGACTTTGTGAAAGCATATGACAGACTTCGGTGGAGTTTCATTTGGGATACACTGTTGGAAATGAAGCTTCCTCAACTCATGATTGATACCATCATGAATTATGCCTTATCTGTAAGGATCAGAATACTTTGGAATGGTTCACCCTCAGAAGAGTTGACACCGAGCAGAGGTATCAGGCAGGGAGACCCTTTTTCTCCATACCTTTATGTTGCGTGTATGGAAAGGCTAGCCCGGCTCGTTGACAAGGAAGTGCAAGAAGGCAAACGGAAAGCGATCAGAGCTAGTAGCAATGGATCTGAAATTACTAATCTTGCATTTACCGATGATTTGATACTTTTTGGAGAAGCTTCAATTCAGCAAGTGCAGGTGATTAATCAATGTCTGGAGCATTTTTGCAGTGATTCTGGAAGCTTGGTGAACTATGACAAATCAAGAGTTTTTTTCTCGAGAAATACCAGCGAGTATATGCGTGCTACGATTAGCGCAAGGCTGGGAATAAATGAGACAGACGATCTAGGTATGTACCTAGGTGTTCCTACTATCCATGGTAGGAGTTCAAGGGCAGATTATGAGCACCTTTTAGAGCGAGTGAATTCGAAACAGGCTGGATGGAAGGCTAAATGCCTCTCACTGGCAAGTCGGGCCACTCTTGTACAGTCAACACTCAATGCTATTCCTGTCTATATGATGCAATCCACAAAGTTGCCACGCTCCATATATGACGACTTGGACAGGAAAGCGCGGCACTTTCTATGGGGTGGTACTAAAGAACAGTGCAAAATTCATCTCAGTTTGTGGGAAACGGTAACTAAATCAAAGGAGAAGGGAGGACTTGGATTACGATCCGCTAGACAAGCGAATGCTGCATTCCTCACTAAGCTTGGATGGAGAGTATTGACAGAACCTAATGCTCTTTGGTCAAAGGTTTTATGCCATAAATACTGTCAAGGTAGATGCGACATTGATATGTTTAGTAGTAAAAGTGATGCTTCCGATGCATGAAGGGGTATAACTGAGAATGTTAAGTACCTGAAATCGGGAATAAATGCATCCACTAGAAATGGGAGATCGACCTTGTTCTGGCAGCACAATTGGTCTAAAAATAGACCTCTCATGGAGATAACTGTCCACCCTGCGCCTGAGGACAGACTCACGGAAACAGTTGAAGAGATATGGGATGTAAACCTGGGATGGAAATATGACAAGTTTGCAGATTATTTTTCTACTGATACACTTAAGAAGATCAACTCTCATGAAGTCATAGAGGATGAAGACGCAGATGATATGCCGTTCTGGAATGGAAGTTCGTCTGGAGAATTTAGCATTAAGTTTGCATTGGAAATTATTCGTGAAGACGACTATGGAGGGGGCAACCACGATTGGGCCAGCATATGGAGGTTAGATGTACCTCAGAGAATAAGGATGTTTTTCTAGCTTCTCTTGCAAGACAGGTTAATGACAAACACCAATAGGATAATTCGAGACATAATTAATGACCCTAAATATTATGCCTGTGGAGCAGAGGAGGATAATTCAGAACATGTCATTAGGAGTTGCCCCCTGGCCAAGCTGGTTTAGCAGGGGATGGGAATTTATTCAACAGAGTTAATGAACCTTGATAATTTTAGAGAATAGATTATGATGAACTCAATGAATCAAAGAATGAGGACGGGGTATCAGTGGTCTAGGATCTTTGCAGTCACATCCTGGTGGATTTGGAGATGGTGCAATGTGAGATGTTTCGTTTCTCATGCTGCAGTCCCCTTAGACCAGAAGGCATTTATTCTGGCCAGACTACATGATATCGAAAGAGCCTTTACAGTGGATAAGAACTTGCTACTGTATACAAGTAGAAGATCAGAGGTTCAGGTGGGATAGAGACCTCCTATGATTGGGTGGGTGAGACTTAATACCGATGGAGCTGCCAAGGATAACCCGGGTGAGGCAGGGGGAGGGGGTGTAATAAGGGATGAGCAAAGACACACTCTTCTAGCCATGGCATTCTACTTTGGAAGTTGCTCGTCAACTAAGGCTGAATGCCTTGCCATACTTCGCAGTTTAGAGATGGCATGGAACAAGGGGTATAGAAAGGTGATTCTTACGACGGATTCTGAAGTGACTATACAAAGTATTTTAAGTGAAGACACAAAAAGCAGTATCTATTACATTTTAAAGAGGTGCAAGTCATTGATACGAAAGGAGGGATGAGATGTGCGCGTAGAACATTATTACAGGGAAAGTAATAGGGCGGCTGACTGGTTAGCAAATTATGGTGTTAAGACTAAAGTGAAGTTTAAAATATTACAGGATTTCCCGAGTGAGCTTCGGAGTTTATTGGTAGATGACATACGAGGGATTACTTGGCTAAGGGATGTCCCCAGAGCGGATATCCCTTGTTAATCTTTGCTTTCATGTGTTCATTTTTGTATTGCTTTTAGTGTTTTAGATAGCTTTGTTTTTATTTCTTTTCTCTAGGATTGGCCCTCTTTATTCACCAAAAAAAATAGTGTGTTATTTGCAGTTGTAATAACTAAGTAGTTGGTCAATTTATGTCTAAACAAAGATAAAGAGGTAGTATAGACCTTAAATTAGTCTAAACATAAAGACAAGTAAGAAAATAGAACTATAAGACTAAATATAAGGAAAAATAATTAAACAATGAAAAAGAAAATGGCAAAGTCAATAGGAATACGGCTTCCTATGATAGGTAGAACAACAATAAAAATATTGGTCATTTCATATATAATAGACAGCACTTTACAGAATGTCTAAAGCAAAAGAAGCTAAGTACTATGGTGGTTGAATATGAAACAAAGGGTAAAGTAGTTACACAATTGAATCCTCTCCAGTTACTTAATATGCTTTTAGGTGGGGTAAGTGTTGTTCATGCTTCCTTGTTGTAAATAGCATAAATATTATTGTGATGCTTGATATAAATGTCATACACATATTCATTTTAAACAGACAAGTTTACAAATTTAGATTAAAGTTGGGCAAGAGTACTAACCAATTGAAAACAATAAATATAAAAGCAAGGGATATTATTGGAATAGATTACAATGTGTTGATAAGTGTGAAAGGCTGGTTGGAAAGATAAACGTCATGGTCATAACATTTAATAAGTTTAACGTACCCATTGATATAGAATTTCTTCTTTAATACAAAGCGTTGATATATCTACATTTTGGTGGAAATATATTTTTGAAGGAATATACCCTTTGGTTTTCTTGATATGGAAATATATTTTTGGAGGAATATACCCTTTGCATTTCTTGATTTTATCATCCTCCATTTGCTTTTCTTGATTTTATCATCCTATCGATCAAAGGGGGTAACATATATCCTTATTGGGACCAAAGTTTATGGTATAAATATACTTTTGAAGGGAAAAGAAACTTTCAACTAAGAAATAAAGAGTTCTTGGCCTAATATAACATCCTCTGGAAGCACAAATCAAGAAAGTGTAACCAAGTAGCATAAACTTATTATCGTTTAGTGAATGAAGTGCATAGTAATATTACTAATGTTACTAGCTTGATGATAGGTTACTTATTGGAAAAGGTGGCAAAATGAATGTTCTTATAAATGGAGGACTTCGTAGGGAACTTATAAGGGAGTCATAAGATGTATAATTAGGCAGAACACCTGACAAGAGAATGAATGATGATATTACTAACACAGTCCTATATATGACTTCATATTGAGTGGGACATTGATGTTAACTATTGCACATGCTTGATGTTCCAACATGAAAAAATTGAAAGGTAAAATGAAGTTAAATTGTTAGGCCAAGATCACAATTTCATCCTTAAGGTTTTCATCAAATTATAACTTAAACACTAACATTTCAAAATATTCAACTTTAATCCTTACATTTTCAAAACATTCAAAATAGATCCTCAATGGCTGAAATTTTAATAGGACTCAATTTCCATTAGTTATCACATCATCGTTGGTGTGGACTTTTTATATTTTTAAAAATTTGTTAGTGGACTCTACTAAGGGTATAGTGAGCCTTTATTTATTTATTTTAATAAATATAATAATTTGTTTTTTAAATATATTGGTATGTCTCACATAGCATAATATGAATTACACATGATTATAGAATCCACTAATAGATTTTAAAAATCATATAAAAAGTGTCATGTCAATGATGACGTGATATTTAACTGACAAAAACTTAACTCTGCTAAATTTTCATCTATTGAAAGAGTCTATTTTGAACATTTTAAAACACTAAGATTGAACTTAAATGCTTTGAAACGTTAGGATTAAAGTTGTATTCTAATGAAAATTGTGAGATTTAAATTACACTTTTTACTTGAATTATTACAACATCTACGTATTATAAAGAAACCATAGATAAGAAAATAATCCAAGCTAAGTTGTCTAAAAAATCAACCAAGTGTCCAGAAATAAAGTCTCAATTACCAAGTGTCCAGAAATAAAGTCTCAATTTTTATCATATGTGTCGATTTCTATTACTTTACATCTTAAAGAATCATTATGTCTAGAGGATGTTCGACAAAAATATGCTTAGAAGGTGTTTAATGAATATCTTGTTAATACATCTGTCAAGTGTTTAATAAAAAGTCTCACTAAAATACACATAAAATGTTTAAAAATTTTCTAATAATAATTTAATTGCTAAATTAAGTTTCAAAGTCACAATCAAATTGAATGTTGAAATCTAGCCTCAATTTAAGCTTTGCGATACTATCATCATTGCCTTGATATTGTTCTTTTCTAAAGTGAGCAAGTTATAAAAGTTCTAGCTTTCTTCTTCATTCTTCATCATTTACTTCTCAAGTTACCCTTTGTTCATTTTTCACATTTCAAGTAAATAAGTTGCAAAAGCTACCCTTTTTACTGCTATTTGTTTTTCAATGACATGGTTATTTAAATTCGGTCTTAGTTAACTTCTACACATAAGAGACAATTTATAATTGTCACAGAAACATTCTCTCTTTATAAAATGCAAAGAGAAGGTTTTGTACAATTAATAACTTTCTCCCGATCCTCACAAAGCAGAGAACCTTGTGCACTAAGGTTTGCCCTTAATGTAACTCTTTTGAACACTTTGAAGAAATATTTCGCAACTTTATGAACAACAAGTGATACATTAGAAAATGTGGAATGGAATCTTCAAACCTCTTAATTGACAAAGAATGCAATAATTGTTGGTGTAGTTTGGTTACAACATGGCTTAAAGAAATTGTTTTCCCTTACTTTCTTCTAATTGTTGTTTAAATATCATCAATTTGATATTTATTCAACTATTTGTTAAGCCTTTGAGATTAAAAGTATAAACTGTTAATGGTATTCAAAACTTAACAAGCAATGCTCTCAATATCTGTAAATAAGATTAAACATAAGAAAAAAAAAGAAAGAAGAAGAAGATAGTCATGTTTTGGATTCAAGTATTTAACTTAGAATGGAAGTATAATTTATCACTTAACAATTTAGTAAAAAGTTCATATGTTTGGCATTTGTCATTTCATTTGTTTGGCATTTGTCATTCTTTATTCATATCTTAATAATTATAATGTTAAAATGATTATATTTAAGTAAAAAATAATGAATAATTAAGATTTTAACTTTATTTTATAAATATTTTTAATTGAAGATTACAACTGTATGAAACTTACAATTAAAGTAATTTATTGTAATTATTCTTACATTATTCGTAATTACATGACCAAAATATAATCTACAAACCATAATTTAAAACTATGTATATTACCAATAAACAATACAATTGTCAAACCTTTAACTATGAAGGTCCAAAACATAGCTTATCTTCAAAAATTTTCAACCATTGATTCAACATGGAGTGCGGCAAAGTCCTTCATGACTAATACCACCAAGCCTATTTCATCTAGAGCTCAATTGGATCAACATCAACAACCAGAACAAATGGGTTATATAAGGGGCTTATCCACTACATGGTCCATTAACAAAAGGAAGAATCAAACGTCACTTTCTGATGGCAACAAAACACTTCTGGAGATTTCCAGAAATCTACCTTAGCTTCTGTCTAGAAATGTCTGAGGATGCCTTTAAGTATCATCGATTACGTCTTCCAATCCGCCGAACATCTTTGTAAAGTTTCGAACGTTAGCCTTCTGTTTTGTCTATTAACAGTCTTCAAGCATCTGGGTTGCCCGAAAGAAGAAAAGATCAAGATGTCGCTGGCTTTGGCTGATTTGAGCCACTTTATTCCTGCAACACCAGGAAAAGTTGGTGGGGGTTACTTCTTTGGACCTAAAGGAGTAAAATTTGGTTTCACTAACAAGAATCGAAAGGGCATTAAGCCCATTAGAGCAGAAGGCAAAGATAATCTTGATCACCTGGAGAGAGCCACCAAGCATCATCAACAGCCCCAGACCAAGAAAAGAGTTGCCCCAGTTGCTCCAGTAGGTAAATTATCTGCAATCTGCTTGTGATTCTATTTTACGTCTGGATTTCAGGTTACAATACGTGAAATTTTTTGTGATGGTTAAGTACTTTTGCTGACAAATTCGGGGTTTTGCTTCATTGTCAGGGTTGTGGGACAGATTTCCAACAGCCAGAACAGTGCAGCAAATGATGGAGGCAATGGAGAGACTGATGGAGGATCCATTTGTCTACTCTGGTGGATGGCCTTCTCCGTCATCTGTTGAGGGAAGTGGATATGGTAGAGGAAGGACTCCGTGGGAAATAAAGGAAGGAGAAAATGAATACAAGATGAGGTTTGACATGCCTGGAATGACCAAAGAAGATGTAAAGATATGGGTTGAGGAGAAGATGCTCGTTGTGAGGGCGGAGAAGATGCCAAAGAACAAGGTTAATGGTGGAGAGAATGGGGAGGAAGATGGTGAGGACTGGTCTGCTAAGAGCTATGGAAGATACAGCAGCAGAATTGCTTTGCCTGAAAATATTCAGTTTGAGAAGATTAAAGCCGAGGTGAAAGATGGTGTCTTGTATATAACACTTCCGAAAGCTAGTTCCATAGGCGACGTGCTTGACATAAAGGTTCAATGAGTTTTGGTCGAACGAAGTGAGAGTGCAATTTCGTTGTGTCTAAAGTACTTGGTCTGTAATGTTTGATCTTGAATTTCCTAATGTAAAGGGAAATAAATAGATCTTCAAATGTCAAAAATCCTTTAAGAGCTTCTATGTAACCGTGCTTTTCCCTTTCAGGTCTCTAAAATTGTTAGCTGAATGGTACAAATACCAAAGGTCGGTCTTAAATTGTCTGGCTTTGACATTTTCCTACCAATTGAAGATCTTTAAAATCTAAAACGTCTGGCGTTCTAAACATGCAACTTGTTCTTGTTTCATTCACTTATCTCTACCAACTGCAAACACAGAGCTAGGGCCAATCCTTTTCTCAATTTTCCTTTCTGACATTGCGGAGACGATCCAAATTTATGAGTACTGTTTACAAGCCAATATGATGTTTTTCACATTCTATGAATACATAAATGGTTAATGGTTTTTTCTAATGTTTCTATTTCCGGACTGCAAAATCTGGTGAACTAGGGTGCTCCATTCCTGAATTGCAGCTTTGCAACTCTGACCACTTCCCTTCCTATCTATCTACTGCCTGATTGTTTGAAGTTCAAAGATTATTGTCTTTTCCCAGGAAGCAACCATGGCTCCTCTCCCTGGATTAGTTGCGTGATTTTGTTGAACCAATAAAATAAGAAAACAGTAACTTCTAACATTGGACAAATTAAAATCTATGACTGAAATATTAGAGTTACGAGGAGTCAAGGACTCAAAACAAATGACTTAACCCTAATTTGTCTCATATACTATGAAAAATGATGAAAAGGGATATATTTACATCCCGAATGGGTTATAATTAGAGATATCATTATTTTTGGTTTTCTTTTTCTTTTTTAGTATGCTGCTCTTCCGGCAAAGAATATCACACAAGAGTACAGGAAAGGGCACGGGAAGTTGTTTAAGAAAGGACTTTGAAATCTAATGGGCTCGCCCTGTGAAAAAGGCCCTCATCTTGCCAAGTGAGTCAAAATTAAAAAGTCTAGCATCACACGTTTTTTAGGTCCATAGGACACCCTAACATTATAAGTTATTTGGTCATCCACTAAGGCCAATGAGCCCTTTATTCTCTTTAGCTAAGCAGCTGGTCTCAACACAACAATTAGATAATACAAAATATTTAAAATGTTTAATCCTCATATAAATATAAAATTAAAAATAATACAAAATATTAAAAATGTTACAATTTTATCATACATTAAAATATCAAATACAAAGAATAATAAAGTTTTATTCCTCTATAAGTATTACAACAAAAGTTTGTGTCAAAGAACATAATCGACCAAAAGTGAAACCTAAAACAAAACATTTACAGTTAAAAAATTTATATTTATATTGCATAGATAGAATTTAACATATGCATCAAATATAATTTAACTTTTAAAAAGACAAGAAATGAAAACTTGAAATTTCATTTAATTGAATATTTGCTCAAATTACTTTGATCTCAATTCTCATTCGTTACAAAATTACTATTATTGAGAGGGGCCTCATCATCGCCATCATTTGATTTTTTTGCATCAAATGACATGTCAACACTTTCTTACCCAAGATTATCTTTCAAGTTAATCTATCAAATTTGGTTATTCAAAAATTCAATCTATTAAAAGATCGATACGATGAAGGAAAATTAGATCTACAGAACTACTTGTTCTATTAAAAATTTTAGAGAACAGATAAAATTAAACAATTAAGAAATTATATTCAACTTAATAATGTAATAACATACTTTTCTCAAAACTTTAAATTATATTGAACAAAAATCAAGATATTCATTCTTTTATGTTTCAATATATTTATTTAGAGATGGCAATGGGTCGAGCTGGGCCAGGGGCTGACCTCATTTTTGTAAAAGAAATTTAACAAAACAATGTCTTTTGTGCCTTCATATCAGGCTATGAGTCGGGTCATATTTGTCATTCTTAATTTCATATCTTGTTATAGATGAATTCAAATATACTCCAATTCCTTTCACATCTTATTTTACTTAAAGATTGATTCAAATTGCAATCCTTTACAATTTAGGAACATCATTTTCGAATTGGTTCCACCAATTAATTATAAGACAATGAAAGTAACATTGTTAACAAACTAAAATAATGATTAATTTTTAACAAGTTACACAAGTGAAATATATAGTTGGATTAAGGTGATCTATTTGACAAATAGCAAAGGGTATTCCAAAATCAACAAAAGTTTCGTTATAAATATTTATTTATAAGCTTAAAAGATCTTGCATCATCTTATGAGCAATAATTATTGTAATAATTAATAGCATTTTCCTATTAACTTAAGGTTTCTTTATAAAACTTAGTCCAAAATATAAACTAAAATTCAAAAATACCATAATTGTAAACAATGGAGAGTAAAGTTACCTTTTCTATCTCTCATTGATGAGTGCAATATAAACTGTATATAAAGAAGGCCTATTTTCGAGATTGGCCTTTGATTTCTTCCTTCGACCTCCATGCATCATAAAAATAACTCATTGTTGTCTTCTCATCATTATCAACCAAACAAAATACTCTCACTAATACTCGCAAACTCAAATGATAAATTGATATTGGACCTAAAATTCATGATCTTCAAGTATAATTCTTAAAACTTCCAATCCAATATTATACCTAACATGTTGAGATGCAACTCACTTATCACTTGTAAACATTTGTCTTTTTTCATCAAAAAAAAATATTGAAGTGATAAAAAATTAGTTGCAAATCTTATAATAGCATAACAATATAAATTCCTACCATTGGTAAAATTCTTCTTATTAAATTCAGGACCTATGAACAATTATAAATGAACTTGGTCACTTTCTTTGCTTTCTAAACAATCACATCAATGATAGAAAAATATCTAGCATCTCTTATATTTTTTTAACATCAGATCAATACAATATGCAGCACAAGAAGTCTAATAAAAAGAATTATATCTGCTTTGCAATCTTCTTACAACAGCTTTGTAAGCATAATCATTGTCTATAATGAATTAAACAATATTTTTTTGCTCAACTCCATTCACAACTTCATTAAATATACGAAACAAAGTATCAACATTTCTAAAAAGCCAGATGCATCAATGGACATAAAAAACAATCCTCTTCACAAAATACACCAAAAAATTGATAATAGGCTCTTGTTTTCTATTTATTCAACCATTATGCATGACTGAACATCTATAAGTAGCCTAAGTCATTTTTCTTCCATCCAAATAACTATTTATTTCATAAACAAAATTGTTCAGAAGTTTACCTCTATAACTATCAATTGAAGGAGCTTTATATCCTGAACAGTAAGAGGAAATAACATCTACTATAGGCTGGTAATAATAAAACTGCATAATATCGAATGATATACCTGAATCATACCACCTCCATCTAGCCACTGTCATGTCTATATTATAAGCCGCTTCTTTAGATTATAAAACACTACAAATTGAAGTCGGAGCTTTAAAAGTGATTTGTGAAACCAAAAAGTTAAACACTTGATTTCTTCTTTTCCTTAAATTAGGTGCAATATTCCTTTCTTGTTATATAGGAACAACTTTCAACATCCCCACTATCACCTAACCACCGCAAAAGAAACTCACCACCAATTTCATAGTTTAGTCTTTGCCTTCTATCTTTATCATATTGACACTCTTTAAACAAAGTCTCCATTTTTCATTTTATATTATGACTCACTTTCTTACAAGGTTCTACATTTTCTTTGATATCAGCCAAATGTTTCTTTAATTTGGTGATTCCTCACCTTTTAAATGCTTGTTGCAATACAAACAAATGATATAATTCTTCATTCCAGGAACTAATCTAATATGAGACCAAGTTGAATCATCAAATCTTTCTAAATCTAATTAAAGTAACTAAATTATCAGGAGTACTTAAACTTTACTCCATTTATCTATAAAAATAAATGTAATTGAATAAGTATAATAAAATTAACAAATAACACATGCACCTCTTAATCGTAAAGCAGTAAATAAACATTAGTCAATAAGTAAATAATCAAATTATCAGATCCCAAACATGTATCACACGGTTATCCATGACATCATTATAAAATAAAACATACAACTAAGAGTTGTGGATACAAATAACCAACATATAACTCTGTTTTAATGTATATATGTTAGTACTCATTGACAAATAATAAGGGGCCATTTGGTATTCAGCTGATCAGCTGAAAATCAGCTGATTGACTCAATTTAGAGGTTTGACTTGGATAATAAGCTGTTTTTTTTTTGTTTGGTTATCAGCTGGTTGGGTTGGCTGATTCAACCCAACCAGCTGTTTTATAAAAAGCTCCAAATTGGAGCATTTTGGAGAAACAGCTGAATTAGCTGTTTGCGAAGGATGGCTATGCCCCTAACCCATCGCCATGTGGGTTCGTACCGGAAAGATCCAATTCAGAGTGATTTTGGGGTGGATCGTGGTGTCATCAATTTTTCTGCACGTGGTCTTCAATATGCTCGCCGAGGGGAACGAGAATTTGGATCTGCACACTTGTACGAGCGTGGTCGATTACTGTTTGCTTCCGATGGTGGTGTTCTTGGCGGTTTCTCTGTTTGTGCCGCAGGGTAGTGCTGTCAGATTTGTGATTGTGATTTGGGCGACTAGGGCTTGCACGAATTTGATGGTTTCGGTGGCTCATGGTGGAGAGGAGTATAGGGGGTTGATTGCATATGCTTGTTTCTTGATTTACACAGTATTTTCTTTGCTTGTTATATTTTAATCAATGGGGAAATGGTATTGATGATTAAGCTTTACCTCTGCGTCTATTCCCATGTAACGATTGATTATTACATTGAGATTTTGTTTTTGTCAATGGTATTTTGTAGGGATGATGAACATTACTTGTACATGGACTTGCAAATGTGTCT